>PVHY01013639.1:0-40788 GCA_004024945.1 Uropsilus gracilis | reverse complement strand
TTGGACAATACTGAGAAAGGGTTTGGACAATGTTGAAGTATTCTGAGTCTTACATGTTTCTTTTGTAGTTAATAGGATAATTAGAAATCACTTTGTTAGAAATAAATTAGTCTGCACTGCACTGATAGTCTTACATTGGGTTGGTATTTTGGTTGAGAAGGCTGGGGATGGTGGTAAGAACCCACGAGTGGAAAGTTTACACTGTGTTTTAAAGTTTTTCTTTTCTGCAGTTTTTGGAGCTGAAAGCAGAGAGCAGTTGGTTGGCTTTTGCATATCAATGGTAAAGGTGATCAGTGAAAATGCTAATGAAGAGTGTGTAGCCTGCTTTGTAGAGAGTAGCAGGCAGATAGGTGTATCCAGTTAAAGTTAAAGTCAGAAAGTCTTCATTATACCCTGTATCAGAACCACTGGCATTTTGTGGACGCACATGGCTGAAAGAGCAATGTGCAGTTTTTGGACTAAAGACTGAATTGGTTGGTAAGATAATCAAAAGGGTCTCTATACCCCTCAATGACTCTTGCCTATTTTGTCTTTTAATGAGTAAATTTGTTTTTCCTCCTCTTAAGATTAGTGTGGTCTTGCTGCTGCTTGCACAGCTGGGACAAACCTAAGGAGTAGGTGGGTTTAAAAGGCCAGCAGCTCCCATTTGTTAGTTGAGTTTAAGTTCTCTGCTTTGTCTGTTTTGTTACTCGATTTCAGAATGAAACTTAGAATAGCAATTTTGGATAAAGGGGTGGTGACTAAATGAGGGAACATCAGCTACGATACTACGTAATGAGGTATTTTCATCTCACTAGTGGTTTTATAGGTATGTTCATACTGTTAAAAATTCACACTAATATTATGTGGATTATTCATTAAGCATGTCCATGTTAATATAAAACTTGCTTAAAACAAGAATCATTCACACAGGTAGGCTAATATGCAGTTGGGTATTTCAACAGTTAATTTATACTTTCAGTAATTATTTATGTAGCACCTACTATAAACGAATTAGCACAATGACATTAAGAAACAAGCATAATACTGGCTGAGGAAGTTTTTATTTTTGTGACCTTTGAAAATAAGTTCTTTTACCTTTACCTTCGCTAAAACAAGCACATTTTCTCTAATGAGTTCCAGAGTCCCCTCCCATTTTGAGACACTATAAGCAAATAATATGATCAAGCATTTCTAATGGTGGTTTCATTATCCTCTTAGCAACAGGCTGAAGGTATCTGAGGCAACCAATACAAAGACATTCTGCTTTCTGCCCTTCTTCAGAGAAACAAGAAAAAGTTCTGGCATTTTTATTCTTGCTTCAAAAATATTTACCAAATATCTGTGCCTATTCTTATCATGAACATAAATGGTTCAGATTTATCACTTTTCTTATTGCAGACAGACAGTGATTCTTCAGATATATTGACTTGAAAGAACATACTCAAAACACGGTTTTCTTTTCCTTTCTGTTAACCAAGAAAGAAGTGAATGGATTTAATTCTTACTTTCAATGGAATAAGACCAAGAGCTATCAAGTTTAGTCCAAACTAAAAATTTATGATTTGGTTCTGAATGAAAAAGAGAGATCAATATGGCCTTTATAGTCTCCTTTACAAATGGTAGCTCTAGTATTTTTCTCTTGTGATCCTGTATCTGGTCAGTCAGCTCAATCATAATAGCACATATATCCTATATACTATGTGATTGCTTGACTAGGGTGGAGACTTCCATAGTTCAACAGTACCAAACTTCCTCATAAGGAAGATGGCTGTTTGGGTACATAGGCCAGTAGGAACAGAAGGTAACATAACTGATGTAATTTATGGGAAGAAGGTGCTTGATGTGCTTGGCCTATTGGCTTGTCCCACCCAGGCTGGTGGATGCCATGGCTTCCTCAGAATAAAACTGAAGAAGTTCTGAGCCTACATCTCTCTTCCCTCAAACAGCACCAAAAGGACACTTCCTTTCAATAGCTCCCAGCTCCTCTACACAGAGTCTACACACAGGAGGCAGAAACCAATCTCCTTTTAGAACAAGACTAGGTCAATGTCAAGTCCTTTATAATATGTGACATTCCATTAAAAAGCTTTTTTTCTGTCCCAAAATAACAATAATTTGAGGAGAAACTCAATAACCAATCAATCTAGAGAAAAAAAAATCAGAGGCCGAATTCAAGACATTAACTCACAGATATTAACCAGGTCGATTGCATAAGCTAATTAATAAAACCAGAGTAGAAGTCTATGGACAGACCAAGCGGAAACAGTTAAGAGTTACGTACACAGGAAAGATTCACATCAATACTAAGAGCACAGGTATTCCTCCTCTAGATTCATTCCAGAGTGAGAAGAATGCCATCTTAATAATCTAGTCAAATCTACCTAACAAAATAAGTAGACTTTACAGGAAAAATAGAGGACATAAGGAGACTTTATGGGAAAAACAGAGGACAGGTTAACTAGAAAATGTTTGCTTAAATCATCTTTTTACTGGAGACTTATTTAGATCATCTTTCTTTAGTTGAAAAGATAAGATCAGACAGATTTATGCTACCTTCAGTTGTGACAATTCTTGCATTCCTACACATACCTTGAGTGGAACACTAACTGCTTTTAGTGCAGACTATCTTTTCAAGAATCCTTACAACAGTTTTCAAAGAGTCAGTGTCTCCCTGTGGAATGAAAGTAAAATATACTGATGCTGGTTTTAAATAATTTGGGTTCCCATGCTCAGGATTCCTCTACATAACCACCCCACTACATTTTGCATTTATCACCAAGCCTTTCTCATTGTCTCATGGGAACTGGGCTTATGAAACTGTTATCTCTGACTCAGGAATTTTGTGGTTTTTAGCAGCATACATGAAAATGTAAGAGGATAAAGTCTCAAGACAATAGTCTTAGAGCATTCCTATAGAAAACACTTATATGTACCAGTATTTTTGATTCATTTTACCTTTCTTAGCAATCATAATGCATTAATAACAATGACAATAATAAAGGAAGCTGCTCAATTTTTAATATTTATTACATGACTGATTGGAAGTTGTCTTTGGCTGTGATATATGTTCACGTTTGGTAAGGTGACTTATCTGATTGATTTCACTAGTGAACAAGACAAGACAGGATCTTATAAAGAAGAGAAAATGGTTCAAATTAATGGCTTTTGGGAGTGTTGATAAAAATTATAATCACCATAACTGAAGAGTCCTAAGTGACAGGCTCTGCAGTGATCACATTATGTTGCATCTCATTTGGTCTTCCCAGAAATCTTGTGAAGTACATATTAGCATTTTCTCATTTTAGATTTGTAGAAACTGAAACTTAGAATGTTAAATGACTAGTGCAAGCTGACACAATTGTTAAGGGCAAAGCTCTGACAAATGTCAACTTTATCAAAATTGATTAACTTATTTATTTGCCATTAACATTGGTTCAAGTTAAATGCACTCTTACGGTCATTGCAGTACTACTTTCAATAGCCAAGGTATTGAAACAATAGATGTGCCCAACAACAGATGAGTAAATAAAGATGATGTGGTACATATACACAATGGAATACTACCTGGCTATAAAAAGCGTGAAGTCTTGCCATTTGCTACATGAATGGAACTGTAGGGGATTATGCCAAGTGAAATAAGTCAGAAAGAGAAAGACAAACACCAGTTAATTTCACTCATCTGTGGAATATAAAGAAAAAAGGAACAGACAAAACTCAACCAAAATAAACCTTAGAAATCTGACTACAGAATTGAGGTTATTACAAAGGGAGGGTTTGAGGCAGGAAGTACATGGTGTAGGGGACCTAGTGGATTGAGGTGCAAGATCATTGGTTCTCTGGTGGTGGGCATGGGGTGATATCATATATTTGAAGAGATATGAACCTATACCTCTGAATCATGTTCTTCACTCACAAACTGGCTCTTTAAATGTGGTTTCTACCCTAATATTTCCTTAAACTATCTCAAAGTCACTCTGAGTTGCTTTTCTACTAGTAACTTATATTGATCAACCTACTCTTACACAGTATGCTTAAGCATTTCTAATTTGTGTCAGATGAAGACCATTCAGTTATGAGAGAATAAGACTAACATTTGTTATGAGAGATTAAGTCTAACATTTGTTCAAAAAAAAAATAAAATAAATCATGTATTATATCATTTTGTCTAAGATTTTTATATCCAAAACAAGTTACTCACTTGTTTTGTTCTAGTGCCACCATTATTGTCAATTAAAATTTATTTATTTGCTGAATAGATGAATGTATAAACAGTCTTGCCACATTGATAACATTGGCTGGTGTAGTAAATAATTGTTTCTGAATGAATTAATAAACATTTATTATGTTGGCTATTGAGAGAGGTATGTTTGTGCTTTCTTCAATCAGTTAGCCACTTAGCTAGACAACAAATACATACATTTTAAAGAAGAGATCTGATCATAGTTAACACCCTGAATGGCAAGTTGATATCATGTACACCAGATATGATTGAATGAGAAAATACAACATTTATTATTCTTCCCCAAAATCCATACCTCCAGTTCAATCATAAGAAACCATCAGCTAAATTCCAAAACAACCAACATTTTACAAATTATCCTACTCAGTATTTTTCAAAATTGTCAAATTCATGAAAATCAAGAAAACACCAAAAAAGCCATAAACTGCAGGAAATTATGAAGACATGATGAACAAAAGAAAACGTGAAATCCTGAATTACATTTCAAAGAGAAAAAAGACACTGGTAGAAAGACTGCCTAAAACCAAATAATGTCTATACTGTAGTTAATAGTAATAATACCAGTGTTAATTTCTTAGTTTTTGATAAATTCACCATGTTTATTTTATTGATTATATATATTTTCTTACATCATGTGCCTCAAATTTCTCCCACCACCATCATCCTACTCACTTGTGCTCATCCCTCATCCTGTGAACCATCATCGTATTCACTTGTGCTCATCCCTCCCCTGAATTCGCCTTCCCTCTCCCTCCTTTGCTGTATGCTTCAGTTCTGTTATCAGTTTGCTAATATTAATTTTTTCTTGTCTTTTTGTTTGCATGTTTATTTAAGTTTAGCATGAGGAGACTCTCAGGGAAAGGAATGCAAGAACTTTCTCTACCATTCTTAATGCTTCTATAAATACAAAATTATTTTAAAGAAAAAATATAATAATGAAGGCAAAGGACAAAACAGAATCACTTTGTTAGGAATTAAGTAGTCAGTAGAGAAACACAAAGTTCCCTAAAAGAGATGGAAAAGTGTATGAAACAACACACACACATACATCACAAGGCTATATGGGGTAGTTATATTCTAGTTTACAAGCAAATTCTAAAACAATATTTTAGTGACTGCTAGACCTGTTAGCCTCTTTTCCCTACTCTGTAACTGTCTTCATCATGTTTCTTCCTGTAGTGTTTTAAAGACCAAAAAAAAAAAAGTAGCCAAAAAAGTGCAATTTCAAGTCGCCCCCTCCCACCCCAACCCATTTCTGATAATTATCAAGCTGTTCTATATTCTCTAGCCTTTGAATGTGTATACTGGCTTTTTGAGTTCTGAGAAGCATTAGATCTTCCTGAGAAACCTAAAGGCAGTTATAAGAAAAAGAGGCAGATTATAAACTCTCTCAATAAAGTGTGTTTTGCTGCATTTAAGATGCTTCGGAAATTAAAGTTGTTGTAAGAAGTAATGTTCTGAAGAAAAATAAAAGGTTGGCCTGTAGCTGATATTCCACAGTAGCTGCGTGACCATCTGCTTTGGTTTTGAATCATCCTTATTGATTCGCAGGAAAATGAAATACTGAAATCACCATGTAGTTTTAAATTCCAAATCACGTCAGCTTCGCCAAGTGCTGCCCCATCTGTAGAAGGGAACAGCATGCAGGCAGCCTGGCCCCAGCCCTACACAAGCTGTAGCACATTTGCCTGTGCCTATTATTGACAGTTCCCTTACCCAGCTTGTTTTGTTAAGGAAGCTCACAACCTTTAATTTCATCTACGTCTTTCATGGCACAGGTCCTTTGAACAGGAAATTCTTACAGATGTGAGAGCCAAGACAGCATCAATTATTCTCATCTGGGGAACTTATTAACTAGTGACCAAACCTTCTAAAATCTATTCCCAAAGCCTCAGCTTGCCTGCAGTTTTATGGGTGACTGAAATAGACTCCCACTGGTTTCCTCTTCACCTCTGATCTCCTTAGCATGAATACTAAGTATCAGCTCTTAATTTCTAAACTGATGGGTTTTCAGTCTCCTCAAATTTTGAAAGGGCAGAGAGCAGCCCAACTTTGAGAGCTTCTGCCTTTGTCATGGGGAGGTACTGCTGTGCCTACTTAAAGAAAAGCTGTTTGAATTGCCACATGAAATGGAAACCTTTAAACTTCGTTTATGCAAGACAGTAAGAAGCTTTGCAGTTTTTAATGAGGGCCTTTTTCCTTTTTTCCAGTAATGTTAATAAACTTGTGACAAACTCCTCTGGCTGCTTCTGTCCCACTTCAGAGCCCTGTATTAATTTTTTCTACTTTTCACACTGAGATATATAAAAATGAAAAAAATCACCACAAGCACCCTCCATCTCAATTCAATGCCTGAAAGAGCCAGTTGAGAGCTCATGCAACCCGCAAATAGGCATTAAGTGACCCAGATGTGTAAGACGTTGAGTTCAGGGCTGGGGATACTGAAACTTTAAAGAAGGATTGAGTTGTACTGAAGGACTAAGAGAGAAAATTACCTACTTAACTCACAGTGCTTCATTATGGATCCCCAAAGAGGGCCAAATTATAGGCTGAGGCATCATTTCTCATTCTAACAGTGTATAGGCTAAAAGCCCTTCAAGAATACAATATCACATAGAAAACTTGAAATCCAGATTTACTTATGGAGTTAACACAAAATGTTTTAGAAATATCTGAAGAGGTAATAACAAAGACTTGAGTTTTGGAATCACTCAGATCTGAGTTTCTGCCCTAGCTTTTACACTCAGCATATGTATGACCCTTAACCTTTATAACTTGCTTCTTGATAAGGATAATTACCATTATTCACCTCATACTATTTTTAAGGAAAAATGAAAAAAATTTCATGTAGAGCCTTGGCATGCTGTCTGGTATCTAGTACACCTCACTATATGGTTTGCTATTAAGCTTTTAATCATTATTAGTACTAGAATTGTTTACATTAAGCTACCTCAAAGATAAACTCTATTGTGCTGCAAATTAAATAATTTAACTCATTTCCATGAGTTGTACATTTGAGACTAGATCAGTAGTGAAGGGGGGAAAAACTAAGAAAAGGAGAAAAGAAGCATGACAATTAGACCTTGTACTCAAAATATGTGAATTCACATCCTGGTTTGACTACTTATTCACCAGCAGTACGACATTGAAGAAAGTAATTAACCTCTTTAAGCCTCAGTTTTCTGATCTGTAAAATGAGAATAATATTCCTTCACACAGTTGTAAGATCATACTGCATATGCAATCATTTGGCAGGAAGCCCAGTGTAGAGTATATATAGTAAAAGTGCCCTTTCCTACACTCTATCACTACCCTGATCAAGCGTGTTCTACTCTCCTTTGCTCCTCACTTTCAGACATTACAGTGGCATTAAGAACTTCACAGTTTAAGGTTTGAATTTGCACATTCAGTAGACTTTATATAAATATATGTGTTCTTCATTCCAGGAGACTATTTTCAGGAGGTACAAAATGGCAAATTAAATTTCAGGATAATCAAGCCAGTCACGGTGGCTCCTTCCTTTAAGTGTCAGCCTATGAAGCGGCTGGGGCTAGGGATAGTGGTTCGAGTTCCACTTGGGGCACATAGTGATACCTAGTTCCAAAAAATATATAGCTGGGTGTGGTGGTGCATGCCTGTAATCTCAGCTACCTAGGAAGCTGAGGTTGGGGATTGCTTGAGTCAGTGGTACCCCAGGCAACATAAGCCTTGCAGTTCACAGGCAAAAATAGGGAGACCTAGTCTCAAAAAAGATTTTTTTTTCAGGATAATCATACAAATTTAGCCAAGTCATCAAGAGTGCTTGATGTAAAAATGTAAATTTTGTAAATATATAAATATATACTATTCCCAGGCAAACTTGGATTCTTTTATATGGCTTCATTAACTAAAGAAAACAAGGATTAGTCAGTGCTTGAATTGAAGATCATAGTAAACAAAAATTTTATTGAGTTGGAAGGCAGCAAGTTTCCTTTTCATCCCATTGAGAATCTCAGCAAAACTATCATTATAGCATGAAGCTGTGAATGTTATTAAAGTCTAGAACTTATAAGTCATAGAACCATTTTGATTCTAAAGATGACATTGATTAAACCAGATGACAGTGAAATAACAAATAGTAATCCCAATACTATAGTGGGAGACAGTTATTGCTCTGCCTTCTGCTTCTCCTCGTGCTTCCTTCCTCCGTTCCTTATAACTGATTTCAGTGATGACTCTAATTGCAAACCCAAATTGTTCCCAACTCCTCAGCCAATTCAAACTGTAGACAGTATCAGGAGGCTCAGTATCTCAACTCAGTTTAGTTTTAGATGAGCCTACCTGAGATCTCCAGTAGCACAGTAAATATCACCAAGGCCCTTGCATTTGCTCCTAAGTACATAGTAATTAATTGCAAGGAATCTCTAACTAAACTGCCTGCATTCAAATCCCAGCTCTGTTAGTTTGTGGCTGTGTGACTTTAGACAAGTTATTTCACTTCTACAGCCTTCAGTTTCATCATCTATAAAATGGAGATAATGACAGTATCTAACTCATAAATTTATTGAGAGGATTAAAGGTGAGAAAGCTTGTAAAGTTCATAATTCTTAGTACTTAATAAGTACTTCAAGTTCTTATTCATGTTTTTAAAAAAAAGCCTGAGACCCATTTCCTCAGGGAAATGTTTCCCTTCTCTTTTTTTAATTTGTAGTTCTTCTTTGCACCTTTACCTTCAACCTCCACTTTCATGTTGATCTGCTTCATTAACTTTCTGCCTAGGCTATGCCTCGGTCACCACCCTGAATCTCTACTCGGTCACCCAGTCTGGTACTTCAGTTTGTGTATAGTTTTGGATAGTGCTGGAGAGAAATAAGAGATGATCACCCTGAGCTACATAATATCAAGCCTTCTACATCAATTCTCCACCAGATTATGCAGGTCTCCCAATAACTACAATTTTCCAAATTGTGATTTAGGTATTATCGAGAAGTGACAATCAGGGAACAAGGGCACCAGGGCTGTCAAGAAGCAGGTTTATTAGTACCGGTCCTGACTCATCAGATGCATATCCAAATGTTGAGTTCCCCTAATAAGGAGTTAAGGTTTTGCATATACTTAACATGCACTTGTGTTCTCGGTGGCCTATCATGGGTGGTAGTACACGACCTGACACACATAGCAAAGATAGAATGAGGAAGGTTGAGGGAGTAACTGAACTGCATACCAGAACATTGTTTATCTAGACCCCTAGGCTGTATTGCATAGGTCACTGTGTTTCAGCATATTTCAGGTCATCATGTTTCAGCATATTTCAGCATTTATCTGGTCATCATACTTACTAAATCTATCTCTGGCACATAGTGTTGCATTTTCCTAGTCATCCCTATGTAACCCTCTATCTCTCCCTCTCCTAGCTACCAAGAACAGATAACATACCAAAGTATTGTCTACCTTTTTTTAAAAATTGTCCCTCTCTTAAAAACATACTTCTTAAAAACAGACACAAATCCATTACTCAAATGGGTAATCCTTTCTTATTTGGGTAGGGCTCCTGGATGACTAAGCAAAACCAAAGGCAAATGGTGATCTTAGTCCAGACTCAAAAATAGAAAACTCCACCCACATACTTGAAAATATATTACAAATAAGAAAAATAAATTAAAATGTTCCTTTTTCATACAGCTGATTAGTAAACGAAGGATATTCACTTTTGAGTCTTCAGTCTGAATAAGCCTTTGCAATTAATTAAAATGTCTTATGTAAATTGTGAATTTTATTTATACAGCCTTTACTTTCTCAGGATCTCAAAGCACTTTGCAAAACGTAATAACCCATTAGCTCCTACTTGTATTATAACTATGATCACTGCCTCTAGATGATGAAACAAGAACAGACAAAGGTCAAGAAACTTGCCCAAAGCCACATGGGGCAAACCAGAAGAACCATTTGTTGTTTCTGTGTTTGCAATAACGAGCAAATTAAAAGTGTAATACTTTTCTTTGTAATTCAAAAAAATTGTTGTTAATGGTCATTTCTAACCATAAGAAAGAAGTCTTTTTAACTTCCCTTAATGGGGACACTTTTTCCAGATAGTACCTAATTATGGTAAATTGCTTCATTCCCTAATTGTTTACTGCAAGGCAACTAAACATTGTTATGTTGAGTACTCAAGAGTGGATTGTTAATGGCCTTAATCATCAGATAACCTAGTAATATAATCAATGTAACTGGGAGATAGCTTATGGAAACAAAAAGCAAATCAAATATGAAACATAGACTTACAGGTAGTGTTCAACGCTATTGTTTTATGGTTAGTATTAGAAGTAAAAATTCTCATCTCATCTCAAAAAGAAGCAAGATATGTAAATGCTGTTTTGTATGCCTAATCTCTGGAACCCCCATATGCCTTGTTAGAAAATGTTAGACTCATCAACCTTGAGTTACCTTTCCACAGGATATCAAATACCAATATTTTCCTAGTGGATATTTCACCAGAGACCTTTTAGTCTGCAACTGTTAGTAACCTGAATTCCCTAAGGGGGGTAAGGGCAGTTTTTCCACATTTCACCAACCGGTAAATCAAAAAAATGAACCAAAAGTGAATTGTAGTTGTTGCCATTTCTGATACTTCTGAGGAAAAGGAAAATATCAATTCCCAGTAATAGAGAAAAAGAGACTGAGTGATACTGGACTCTGGGATAACAATACCCAGGACATAGATCATCAAGCTTTACTTTTCTTGGAGAAAATATGGTACAAATACAAGGTTCTCAGTAGTTAATACCAATAATTCATTTCACTATAAATAAGTAAATTAAAGAAGAATATCTATTTAATCTATTGCTGGCAAGAACTGACACATGTACATGTACACACACACACACACATACACACAGAGGTACATGGCTTATCAAAAAGAAGTTATTTATTGGGTCACTTCCCCTATTTGACAATCAAGTAAGCACCAATATAATCTTTTGCAAGTTATTTTTTAAAAAAAGCAAATTCTATACTTCCAAAGTCACAGAAATAAAAAATTGAATAATTAAAAAAATAGCAGATCTGGTTTCTGTTCTAAGCTGAGTTTGTGCTAAATAAGTCATATTACATTTAGGTTCTGTTTAATGTTTTAATCTCTTTTTATAGCTTAGAAAAACACAAAACATAACTGGAAAAATCTTTATGATCTGTAATTAAAGTAATACAAATTCAATTTACTGCTTTCTGTATTATAATAACATGAAAATGCTGTTTTTGAAATAATCAATAGGTCTTAATCAATTTATCCTTTCAAAATAGTCTGAATATATTAGAGTAGCTGTCATATGTTCTCTGTTTTATTGTTCAGAAAACTAAATCCCACAGAAATTGGCATGCTTGGTAATTAACAGTGTTAGAAACAACAAAGTCCTGACCTATGATAAATTTTTCAAATTATAAATAAGACTTTATTCTTAAATCACAACACATTTAATCTCACTATATCTGTATTATCAAGATATTGTAAGTCTTAACTTATACATGATGCAATTGTGAAATTGTTTAATTGGGTTAAATAAAGTGATATTAGATACTCATTGCGCAAATAAAAACAGTAAAAAATGCCTTCACCCAAATGTGCTCTCTTATCGAGAGTTGACATGCCCCCAAATGGGAGTCACTGTTAGCATTTTCTTCTCTTGAGAGTTTGTTATACACTTGTTATTGTCATATATATGTGTGTGTGTGTGTGTGTGTGTGTGTGTGTGTGTGTGTGTGTGTGATTCTTACTGGTGTAAGGTGGTATCTCAGTTTGGTTTTTATCTGCATTTCCCTGATTATTAGGGATGTTGAGCATTTTTTCATATGCCTGTTGACCATTTTTATTTCCTCTTTGGAGAAGTGTCTTTCTAGTTCTTTTCCCCAATTCTTGACTGGGCTTTTTGTATTGTTTTTTGTTAAGTTGTGTGAGTTTTTTGTGTATTTTTGTTATCATTTTTGCTCGTATGGTGGCTGAAAATTTTCTCCCATTTGGTTTGGTTTCTTTTTGTGTGGTTATTGTCTCCTTGACTGTACAAAAGCTTTTTAGTTTGATGTAGTCCCAGCTGTTTATGTTTCCTACATTTTTTGCCAGCTGTAGATGTGTCCTGAAACAGGTTTCTGAAGTGTAGTTCTTGCAAAGATTTGCCTAAGTTTTCCTCTATGTATTTTATGGTTTCAGGTCTTACATTTAAGTCTTTTATCCATTCTGAGCTTTGTTTTTGTTTTGTTTTGTTTTGTTTTTTGGTACAAGATGTGAAGGAGTTGTCTTGGTTCATTTGTTTTTTTGGGGTCTTGGTCCAGTTTTCCCAGTACCACTTATTAAAGAGGTTATCTTTGTTCCAGTGTATGTTTTGGTGTGAATGGGGAGAAAAAGGAACATTCTTATTTGCTGGTGGGAGTGCAAACTATTTCAGCTGATATGGAAGGCTGTGTGGAGGACCCTCAAACTACTGAAAGTGGAACTATTATTTGACCCAACAATCCCACTACTGAAAATCTACCCACAGGACACAAAAACACTAATTTAAAAAGACACATGTAACCAGATGTCTATCACAGACCTGTTTATAATTGCCAGTATATGGAGACAACCCAAATGCCCCCAAACTGAAGAATGGCTGAAAAAGATGTGGAATATTATTCATCACAATGGAATATTATTTATCAATCAAAGAAAATAAACTTATGTCATTCACAACAACATGGCTACAAGGAATCATGTTAGTGGAAATAAACTAGAAAAAAAGAGAAATACGGGATGGTCTCACTTAAATGAGGGTTACAGGGAAAACAAACAAACAAATGAACAAGAAAAATATACAATGGTCAACAAAATTGAGGAATAGAGCAAAAGGCAGGGTAAAAATGGAGGAGAGGGAGGACACAAGAAAGATTATTTGTGGGTAATGGGGTGGTGGAGAGCCTCGAAGTAGAAAATAATGCGATATATATGTATATGTATGTCTATATATATATATGTGCAATCACGAAAAAAATTAAATTCAATAAAAAAAGAGTTTAATATGCATACACACCATTAGAAACCCATATAGCTTTTCTCCAGTCTACCATACTAGTAGATTAGTGGTTTATACTTTGAAGACTTATTTATAAAGAGTCTTGCAAATGTTTCTATGTAAGTATCTAAAGAATTACTTCATCCCTTAGAATTGGAAGCTACAACAATGTAAAAAAAATAAAATGTTAAATAGAAAAAACAGAAGATTTCAGGAATAAAACAGAATAAGAGGTTCCAACACTTGACTCTCTACAGAAAGACTAATTTGACAAACATTAACAGATGAAAATCCTGTCAGGAGGACTCTCAGAATGAAAGGTTATAGCATCTAAGCAGAGCACAGAAATGAAAACAATAGATATTGAAAAGGATAAGAAGAACAGTTTCACTAGACCAAAGTCATTCCTCATCTCAAACTGGCACAACACTGTACCAAGAGAAATATCCTCAGCTCACGTGTTCTTCCATGGTAGAAAGAACAACGTGAAGATCTGACTGGCCCAACTTTTCAGTGTTACATTAGAGTGCTGCTTCTGCCATGCCCCATTTACAACACCAAAGTAGCTGGCATAGCTAGATCATCTAAGGGTAGCTAAGAAGAAAAGGGGTAGGGATTCTCAAGAATCAGTGCACAGGTTCCAATGCTGGCTCACACAGACTGGCTATAGGATCCCAGGACTTCAGATCCCATCAGTAAACATGTAGAGAATCTCTGACTGATAGATGAAAGGTTTTCCTTGCCATAGCTAGTCTGCAAAGCCTGGAAAAGGTGACTTCTTATTCTTCTACATAGAGATCAGTAACAAGATACAACAATCGAAGAAGCAGGGGAACATGCCAGAAACAAAGGAGAAAATAAAGCTTCAGTAAAAAACTTCAAATGAATGGCAATCTATGCACTGACTGTTAAAGAATTCAAAATAATCATTTTCAATGAGCTACAGGAGAATACCAGAGACAAATAAATGAAACAAAGAAAAAAAATACATAGAAAATTGAGAACTTCAACAAAGAGAGATCATGGGGTAAACATGAGCAAATTCTGGAGCTGAATAATACAATAACTGAAATAAAAATTATTTAATATAGTCTCAATACCAGACTTGATCAAGCAGAAGAAAGGAATGCATAGGAATACAGGGGAAATCTCTGTACCTACTATATAATTTTGTTGTGAAATTAAAACTGTTTTAAGTATTTTATTCACACAATAACAAATTCAATGGAATTAGATAGAAATACCATAAAATGAGAGTTTAGATACAGAACTAGTTAAAACAAGTTAAGTTGATTACTAACAGCTCATTACTGGTTTGGGTGGAGATGTCAAGTAGGTCCCTTAGGGGTCCACTCTGAGTTCAATACAATACAATATTTTCATTTACTACTGAGAGAATAGAAGGGAAAGAATGCTAATAAAATTTGCAGGTCTTCCTGTACATTGCAGAATGGGCATAAAAATAGAGTACAAGAAGGATAAATTTTTAAATGACAGAAATCAATAAAATAAGATTCAGTAAAGCATTTATAAATGTAATGTGATTCACAAAGAAAAGAATAATCAAATGCACCAATGTAAAATGGAATCACAAGAGGATCCAGGGGTTATAGTTGTAAGTAAAATGAACGTATATCAGCAATGTAACTGTCAAACACCAAAGGCCATGGTTGATTAAGGTGCAAAAATGAATTTTTTTCTTAAAAGGAAAAATAATGAAAGGTTGTATCAGCCTATAAGCACTGCAGTATTCACATGGTGTCAACACAAAGGATCAACAGACAAGTAGGGGACAGAAAGGGGACTAAAATATCAAAAGACTTCATGTAGGAATAAAGAAAACCAGCATAAAACAAAAAAAAAAGGAAAAAAGGGAAGAATTAAGAAATGAAGTAAATATAGTTGGTCAGCAAAGAAGACAGGCAGGAAAAGATAGAGAAGGGAAGGAAAATTCAGAGAATGGAAATAGAAAGGGAAGAGAATAGGAGAGATTAAGGAAAAGAGTAAACATAGGCATAACAGAATATCTTGAAAAAAGATTTGTTTTATGAATTCACTTCACAAACAAATTATACAGAGATTTGCTGGTGGTAGTCACAATTAATATTTTCATTGAAATGTTTAAGGAATACACATTGATCCTGATCCTTAGTTGAATATGATTTCCAGATAAACAAATAAATTGGATTTTAGATAATATATTAAGAAAAAATGATCGGGACCTCAAACAAAACCTTTAAGAAAAGAGTAAAGGTATGCATTTTCAAGGTTTTTTTAATTAAAAATTCTAAAATTAAATATTCCAAAATAACATAAACTATTCAGGAACATGTCAACAAAAGGAAAATAAGTAGTCATATAGTTCCTTTGTAAAATAATACTAACTACTCATCTGACTTTAAAAGTAAAATTATGATAGGAAGATTTGAAAATTATTGGGAAATACTTTTAAAATTACCTATAATCTCATCAGCAACAGTATTTTAATGTATTTATTTCACTATTTTACAAATACATCCTTTAAAAAATTATTAAAACTAGGTACATGCAGTTGTATATTTGCATTTTTATTATATTAATTTTTCAAAAGTAAATATTCTTTGAAGGAATGACTGTTAATAGGTATATTATCTTTCATTTGTTTGTTTATTGAGGTAACATTGGTTTACAATACTGTATATGATTCAGAGGTATAAGGTCATACTTTATGATGCTTGGAAGGAAACATAGGGAGGAGAGACATGTAGAAACACTTGGAAGAAACACGTGAGTGCCCAACACATGGGAAGACTGCCCCTGGTCTTTGGCAGAGACAATGGCAGTTATTATCCTGATTTCATGGTGGATTATGTGAGAACTGGAAACATGTTTCATTATGTGACTTTGATTAAAATTCTTCCGGGAGTTGAAATTGAGATGAATCCAGAAGAGGACTCATATTTCTTCTAGGGTTCAGAGAATTCCAACAAAGGACAAGTGCTCATCACAGGAAAATGACTCAATTTGGTTCTAGAAGAATCACATGGACTGAGAGCAAGAATGGCCTTCAAAGAAGTGAAAGGAGGCGTGTAGTCGGCCAGGTACCAAAGGAAATCATCCTGTACCCATCTGGGTCCTTCCAGGCTTCGAAATAGTCAACCAAGCATCAGGCAGATCAACTAGAAAAGTCACACCAAAGTTTAATAACATGTGTACCTACTGTGTACATGGGAGAGACTGAGCATGACTGAATAACTTGCACTCTGGTTTAGGGGACCATATTAATATCTTAGCTAAGACAAGATAGGGAAAGAGAGAAAATTCATTTAGGAAGTTTATAAAGAAAACAAATAAAAGAATGTGGATTTAAGGTTTTCCTTCTCCAAGGGAAAGAGATAAGGAGATTACATCTTCCTGAGGAGAGGAGACTTACAGAGATAAGTTTACATATAAATTTCAAAAGTATCTCCCTCTCAGCCATCAGAGACCATTCCATTAAATAAACCTCTTGCCAAAAGTATTTTGAGGGTGGTAAGTTTTAGCTCCCCTGCAAGGTCAAGTTGACACAATAAGTTTTTTTAAGCAGATACAAAATTAAATAACAGATGTACACTACTACTATATCAGCAAATACAAATTTAAACATTATGCCATTTTCATTGAGTGCTTAGTACATGGCTAGGTAGTCCAGGTAAAATTATATCCAACTTTATTCATTTTTACACATTTTCTGTTATTTCTTTGACTGTACTATTCAGTAACACAAATATTTTTCCATTCTTCAAATATTTTCAATTATGAGTCTTGACATAATTTTCATTGATTGATAAAGGGCAAAAGTGTCATGTGATTAGAGGGTGGAAAAAATTATTTAACTTAGAGCACTGCCTTCCTCCCTTCATTCAAACAGATGATTGATAAACCCATATTAAAAACTGCTAAAACAAAAAAAAATAAATAAAAACAAAACCTACTGAAACATCCGTATTCCTTCTTGGCATTAGCTTTAAGCACTTCCAAATGAATACTCTAAATACCAGGAAATACAGGGCTGTATATGTTCAATTATCGGAATGTTTGTGCCTCCTCAAAATTCATATTGAATATCTAATGTCTGATTCAATAGTATTTACAGGTAGAGCTTATGGATGGTGATTAGGTTAGGCAAGCCTCACTGAAACAAAGGCATCTCCATAAAAAGAAAAGTTTCAAGTCCCTTGTCCCACTATATGAGGGGCAGAGCCTAGCAGCCAGCTACATAACATGGAGAGAGAGATAAAGAAAAAGGGTCTCTTGCTTCTCAACTTTGGAATTGTGCTAGGGATTTGGGGAACTTAGAGATTCATGGAGGTGAGACATGGACAGGGGTGAAGGGGACAGACAATAACAGCCTTTACTTCGATTGTACTTTTCATTTCATTCCAGACTTGTCTGGCCCCTTCTGTCCCTTATGGTTCTCTACTAGAAAGTATGAAGACTTGTGGCAACCTACCAGGCTTCAGTGGTTTTCCTTTGGGTCAACCTTATTTGATTAGGCATTTACCCACCAGGGAATGAGAAACTTTGAGTATTTCATTGTGAAACTATATCCTTTCTCTTCTCTCTCTATGCAAAATCCTTTTAGTAAGTATCTTTCCAACAAGAATATGCTTTGTCTTTAAGCAGTGGATGGATGACAAAATCCTTTTAGAGAATACAAATTTGGGGGTCCTGAGTCCCCCAGTCTGCCTGCTAACATCATGATCCAGTACATACCCTTACTAATGAGATGTCAAAGGCATCCCTTGTGGGGCTAGAGCAGAAGGAAAAATATGCATAAAGTGGGTCTTCACCAAACAATGAATCTGCTAATTCTAAACATCCTAGCATCCAGAGTTATGAGAAATAACCATCTGTTGTGTATAATCCCCCCCCCCAATTATCACATATCTTCCAATGAAGGTAATCACAGATTACCATCACAGCACTCCACCATAGTCCATTAGGAACCCTCCACATCCTGTTTTCTACCCTTACCTCAACCCCATAGCTGAAACTGTGTACTAGCACACAGGCAAGCATTAAAACTAACTGAAACTGGATACAAATACACACAAACGAGGTGTGCACCCTAAAACTAAACAAGAACTAAAACCAGGTGCAAACACAGGTACTCCCAAATCAAAGGAAGGAGACAAAAAACAAGTACAAAGGGCTATAGCCAAATCAAGAAACACTGCCCAATAGAGGTCATTGTGCGCTCTTCCACCCACATGCACAGTTGCAAGAGTTCTTAGGGTTTAACAACCATGAGATTCGTTTCACAAAGAAAACAAAGAGCTTAATGTAGCCACAGGAGCTGGTTACCTCATGCAGTCAGTGTTCACCAGTCAAGCAGAGTGCTGATAATCTGTCATGAGGCATGTGGAAAACAACAGCAATGCTCAGAAGTGGTCGCTAGGAGTGCACCACCAACAAACAGAGACACCAGACCCAGGGCCTTCAGTGCTCCTGTCAGGCAATGACAGAGACAGGACCAGAGACCCAGTCTCTGTAAAGGTCTTGGCTTCCTTTCTCAGTGGTTGGTCAGCTGATGGATATGGCTGTTGGTCCCCCTTCCTTCTCTGGAGGCCAAGAACAGAAGCCTTCTCTGCTAACTAGTGTCTGGAGTAGTTCTCACATGCATGCTTCCTTTCCGAGGGTCCCTCTCAGAGTCTTTATCCTTTCTCCTCTGAGTCCTTGCCCAGGTTCCTCTGGGGTCCCAGGTTATCACATTCTTGGAGACCCTGGCTTATCTGCACCATCAGAGTACCTATGCTAGAATCACTCCTATGGTTCAAGGGTCAATAGGGAGAGTACCCTACAGTCCTTGATTAGATTTAGATTAAGACCACCACAACTGTCACCAGCTCTTGCTCAGAGGCAAAGCTACAATTCCAGTCAAATTTCAAGAGTTTGTAAATTGTTTTTGTGACCCTTTGTTTTGTTTCTTTACATTTCACATGAGTGAAAGCATCAGGTTTTCTCCTATCTTTCTCCTCTGACTTATTTTGTTTAGCACAATCCAATTGACTCCCATACATGTTGCTGCAAATAGCAAGAGTTTATCTTTAGTTACAGCTGAGTAGTATTCCATTGTGTCTATAGAATACATTGTCCTAACCCACGAAGCTATCATTGAGTACACAGGTTGTTCCCATACCTTGATAATTATAATAGTGCTACAATGAACGTGTACCTTCAAATTAATGTTTTTGCATTCTCCAAGTACATACCTAGGGGTGGAATTACAAATGCTATATCATATCTCATATATATATATATATACACACACACTCACACACACACACACACACACACACACACACACACACACATATATATATATATATATATATATATATATATATATATATATATTATATATAAGCCAGAAAGTCAAACAGTCAAAATCATATGAAAACCACAGTCCCACCTGCTGGAAAGGCAGAAGTAGTTCAAATATCTAGGATTAAAACAACAATATGGGCAGACAAAAACTTATTACATGGCAACTAGAAACCTCAAGGTAATATGACATCACAAGGAGAGGACAACTTCCCAGAATTCCAATTTATTTTATTTTATTTTATTTAGGTTTTATCTTCCTATCAGAGAACGACTTCAAATTTGCCATGATAAAGAAATCCACTGAAAAGGAGAAAATACAGAAATGCTTTTCATTTTTTGAATTTATGTCAGCATCTCTCTATTGTTGGATATTTCTTATCATCCAACTTTGTATCATAAATAAAACTGCTATGGGCTTTTTATCTATGTGGTTTGATATTTTATTAGCATATGATCTCAAGGGTTGATACATTGACATTTTATGGCTTCATGTATCTTGTGTTATATATATGCATATGTATATAATAAAGAGAGAAATAGAAAAGGAGATTGGTTTTCAGAAGTTACTTAAATTTCTCTCAAAAATATATAAAATAATCAACTCACTTTATCTGTGCCAATATTACATTTAAAAAGTTTCAAATTATATTTTTTAATCACTGAATTTCATGTGGACTTATTTGTGTTGCCAGGTCAGTGTTATTATCACATTATTGCTAATTATATATCAAAATATAATTCTGATCATATTCATTAAAATATATGCCTAGTTTTCTTTTTTATTTTATTTTATTTTTGTCACATGTGTGTGTTTATTGTGTTTATATTGTGTTTATATTGCCCTCCCTCCTCCCCCTCTCCCCCATGTGCCCCATCCAGTCACTCTGACTCCTCTCTCTCTGCAGTTTATTGGTTGGTAAAGTTGTTGGCCCATTGGTTCCTTCTGTTATCTGTTCTTTCCTGGGTGAGGACCTGAGCTCCTGTGACTTGTTGGTCCTTGTTGCTTAATTTCTAAAAATAACTCTGAGGCAGTTGGCCCATCCCAACTCATTTAGGACCTCTTGTAGGGCGGGTGTGTGGCATTTCTCTCCAGGTTCCTTTACTGTGGCATTTTCTGTTGTGAAGTTGATGGTCTCCTTTTCTCCAAACTCATGTGATCTCTGGGATTCGTGACTCCTCATTCATGCTGGCTGCCTCCTCCATTCTGGTGTCTGTCCCATGGTGCTGCTTTTAAGCCTAATAGCTCTGGTTTCTCATGTTGGGATCACAACTCTCGGCCATTGGCTTTTGGGGGGTTCCACTGTGGGGACAGACTCCAGCATGAGGTTTATTCAAATCCTCTCCACTCTCGTGGTTTACAGTTCTGTCATAGGACTGCAGCCCCTTTTCTGTGATTTTCTTTCCCAAATGGGGGAGGAGGGCACTTTGCTCACCTTGGTGGCACCTCTGGATCAGGGGCTTGTTTATTTACCCTTACATCATTGTAGGTGAAGCTCTTTGTTAGGTCACTTATGTGACTAGTCTCATGGTCAAGTATCCTGGGTCTGATCTTTCTCAGTTTGGGTCTTACCCAGGTGATGATTATGCCCAGGACCTTTGTTTGTTCTTCTTTTCTCCTGTGTGTCAGTGGGTAGATTGTTGGTTTTCTCGTTTTCAGTGAGATGTGTTAGAAGTGGGAGTGACAAGAGGGGGACCCCCCCCCCACTACACCCTGCCAGTATCCTGTGCACCGGCCAAGGTGCTGTCCCACCCCTGGGCACATAGGAGTGAAAAACAGCCCTCCCTCACCCAGGCCTCCTGTGAGGTGTCTACCCAGAGCCCCTCCCAGTAGCCAGGGCTGCCAACAGAGGCATTGGTGGGAGCCACTTCTGAGTGCAGGACTTTTGGAAAGGGGCCTTAAGTAGTTTTCTTATTGTACTTTTTTCTATACATTTTATTGTATAGAAATACAATATATAGACAAATATATTGAACTTTTAATTGATTTCACCATTCCTTTTATGCATTTAAAGTTCCTCCTTAGTTTATTGTCAGTTAAATCTTTATTTATATTTTATTGAGACCATTTATAGCTTCTTTTCCAATATTTATCTAACAAATTAACCTAGAATTTATTCTACTGTGTGAGGTCTTATTTCCAAATATTTAGCCAGTTTTCTCACATGCAAAGTATTTATTATCCCCCAATGGTTATTAATATCTGGCATAATATATCAAGTTTTTTAATAAATTGTATATTTTTCAAGAACTTGGAGTGAAAGGTAAGCTGACCTAGAACAGGCAGTGAATGCGAGATAAAGAATGGTACTTCTGAAAGAAACTGAGAAATGAATAAGGACAACATTGCAAGCAAAGACAAGCCAACGCAATGACTAAAGATAAGCAAGCAAGACAGCTGAGAAAATGTGTAGTTTCTCATTGCTTTGCAACAGACTATGTATAGTTACATAGAGAAGAAATGGATGAAAGCACATGAAGAAATGTATGGAGGACTGGGATACAAAGAAAGACGAAAGTGAAAGAGAAAAATAGACCCCACTGCATGTGGAGGCAGCCTGTCTGCAAGAAACAGGCAGGAGGAGAAATAACTCTCAGAAAGAGGGAAATAACAGAATTTTAAGCAGGTCAAAGACTCAGAAAGGAAAGTATAAGAATGCGAAGAGAATACCTAAAGAAAGTAACAGATGAAAGCTAAAATTCAAGCTTCAAAACACAAAAATGTTAGAAGCAAGAAAGTTTTACAGACTTATCAAAGAGAATCATACTCATAAGCAAAAATTGATGAACTCATGAGTACATTAAAAAATTTAAGAAGCAACAAAAAAATAGCATAGGACAAGAGTGAGGAAGAATCATGTGGAAAGTTTTAATAACAGAGTTAAACTGTTAGGGCAGCATGAAAGATTTCTATTCAAAAGAATAGTATATGGGTGAAGAAACAGCAATACCTAGTTTTTATTTTAATGTGTTAAATTGTCATCATGAAATATTTTTAGTTTATTGTCTAAGCTTTATACATAAAAGGCAGTTCATTACAGCTTCAAAATGTTTTATAGAGTTTTATTAAAAAGAAAACTTAAAAGGTAAAAAAATAATCATGGATTTTTGGAACTAAAACCCTTTGGATGGAAGGGAAATTCTAATGTCCAAAAATTAAAGAAGCAAGAAAAAATATAGTTAAAAGGATAAAGCATATTGTTTATTCTCCATTCATTCAAATATATATATACATATATATATGTGTATATATATATATATATATTCAGGGCCTACTATATTATATATATATTATATAATATATATATTCAGGACCTACTATATTAAGTCATAGGAAGATATAAAATAGTTACTAGTCTTTGTTGTAGAGACTAGTATAGAAAGCAAAATAGTACATAAAACATTACAATGCTATAGTAAACATACTATATTCAATTTTGCACATTCCACTAAAAAGCAAAGAGGGAATACTTAATTTTATGGGAAAGCAAGGTGAGGGGAGAAAAGCAGAGATGTTGTAGAGAAAAGCAGAGAAGTGATTTTTGAAGTGAATCTTAAAGATTACTTAGATGTTGTTTAGCTAGTCTAGGGAAAAAAGAAGGCATGGATGTGTGCAGATATAAAGTATACTTGGAGTACAGAAAGCAACTCTCACTGGATAATAGAATATATAGATATATTTAGTAGAAAATGAAGCCTGAAAGGAAATAAAAAGGTCTTTAATATGTCAAAGACAATGGACAGAATTAAAAATTTGTAAGGAGAGTGAAATTTTCAGATTTGCCTTTTCGCAAAATTCATGTTGTGTTCAATTGTAAGAATCAAGACTGAAGCTCGAGAAACATGGTAGGAAGTTTTTGCAATAGTCCAGGTAAGAGATTAAGAAGATATAGATTAGAAAAATGATAACAGAAGTGTATAGGAATCATTGTATTTGAGATATATTAGAAAGTAGAAACAACAAAACTTGATAATTAATTGGTTATGATATGAGATAAGAGGATTCAGAGATGATATCAAGGTTTCTGACTTGTACTAGATGAATGAAACTGAAAACATTGGAAGAGGTTCAAGTTTGTAGAATATTGTGAGCTTGGATAAAGGTAAAATGACTTTGAAGGACCCCTGAAATATTCAGTGGAAATACAAAAAGAGTAGAATGTATATGCTCAGAGTGCAGAAGGAAAGGCTGAATTAGAGAGAGAAATTTACGGCTAGAAATAAGAAAGCAGAGAGATGGGTGGATTCAAGTCTTTTAAAAGAAAGAGATAGCATGATCTGTGAATTATGGAGAAAAGAACAATAAAATAAATGTGCCAGGAAAACAAAGAAAATTTAGTACATAGACTATATGGGACATGAAGAGATCATGTTGGTAGAAATTCTAGTTGTTCTATAAGATATCAAAGGAAAAGTAAATACGTATACTGTCTGAATCTTTGTTATGAAAGAAGCGTTGACAATAAAATGAAATGAAAGCTATCGAAGTGATTTTACAAAGCTAAATATCAAATTCTAAGGTTTTCTGATGAACCGCTCTTAAATATAACCATCCTCTCTCCTGACAGTTATTTTACCATTTACCAACAGCAGTCCCTTTTACAAATCTTTCACTAATTTATTCTTGCTCTGTTCAAAAATTATAGAATAATAGAGGTTGGAGAATAGTTGCTTAAGAGCCATTAAAATGAATGACAGGGCCCCAAACTGGAAGTATATATTTTTACAAATTCCCTCTGCAACTGCATATTACTCAAGGACCTGTTCAGTATATTTCAGCCTGGACATTTTCTTCCTTTTTTTTTTCTTTTTGGGAAATTGACCAAATTTTGATACAAACATGAAAGCATTGGAAAGGCAATAAAAATGCAAAAACAGGGACGATATCAAGATTTGCCTGAAAAAGAAATAGATTTGAGAATCATTTTGCAGGATTCTCTTTACACAGTAAGTCAGACTCAAGGTCACGGGCTTATAAAGTTAAATTCGACTGTAAGGCAAGTGTAGTTGTTCACACGTCATGGAGGATGTCATGATTTCAACACTATTTCCTGAAATTCAGCTTTCATGTTTCCCCAAATCATGTCTCACTAAATTAACACTACTATGGCACTAAAAGGACTGAAGTACAATTAAAAAGATTTTAAACCTAAGAAATCATCCATATGTTGCCCCAGAGTTGAATTACATTTGCTTGCTTTTCCCAAACTATAATCATGTGTTCCTCTCCATTCAGGATATTCTTTTTAATGTTGAACCTAGCAACCTATACAATAAAATAAAAAATTCTACAGTGAAACATCAGCATGAACAAAGATTGAAGAAAAAATCATGTGCATTTCATATTTTTTTCTAGATCACAACAGGGTCTAAAGGTAAACAGACTCAGAGTAAAGGACTGGAAAACAATTCTATAAGCAAATGGTAAGTAAGGGAAGACAGGAACTATCATGCTTATATCAGATGAAAGAGATTGCCAACTAAAAAGAAGATAGGAGGAGACAGAAATGGACACAATATAATAATTAAGGGACTAATACAGTAAGATGACCTAACACTCATCAATATATACATGACAAATAAAAGAACATCAAAATACAAATGTAATTGCTACTAAATCTGAGAAAAAGACTTGGGAAAAATACATTTGTGGTTGGAATCTTCAATACCCCATTTTACTAATGGACAGATCAATGAGACAGAAAATATGTAAGGACACAATAGCCTTAAACAGGAATTAGACCACTTGGGATGAATATACATTTATAGTCTATGATATCCCCCAAAAAGTTGAATACAAATTCTTCTCAAGTGTACATTGGGACATTATCCAGAATTGATCACACAATCAAAACAATGATCAACAAATTCATGAAGATTGAGTTCATATCAAGCACCTTTTTTGATTACAATGTTATCAAACTGACCAACCACTAAAAAAGAGCAGGATATACCTCTATGTAGTGATTGAACAGCATGTCAGTGAAAGCCTTTTTATTTAATGAGGATATCAGGAAGAAATTGAAAACAACCTTGAGACAAATGACAATGAAGACACAACCTTGTAGAACTTACGGAACACAGAAAATCAGTACAAAGAGGGAAATATATAGGAAATGTATACTGGTTCAGCCCTTTTAGAAAATAGTGTGAAGATTTCTCAAATATTAAAAATAAATCTACTATAGACACCAGCAATTCCACTCCTAGGCATCTACCCAAAGAATACAAAAACACTAATTTGAATGGAAATATGCACTCCTTTGTCCACTGCAACACTCTATACAGTAATCAAGATACGGAAACAAGCTAAGTGTTCAAATACAGATAGCAGATCATGAAGATGTGGTATATATACACAAATGAAACACTGTTGAGCTATCACAAAAGATAAATTCTTGCCATCTGTGACAAAAGATAGAACTGGAGGGTATAATGTTAAAAAAGAATAAGAAGGAAAAAGACAAATATCAGATAGTGTCACCTTTAGCTGAACTATAGAGAAACAAAACAAAGGGTCAGATAAAGCCAAACCAATAACAATTCCTAGAAATCTGGATGTAGAACTGAGGCTACCAGAGAGGGAAGCAGAGGGGTGGCAAAAACAAAAGAGGTAGAGCACAGTGGGCTATTTTGGTGGACTACAGGCACTTTGCTGATATGGTGTAGGCACAACATCAGAAGGGGGAGAGCCTATACCGCTAACACAAAAACAATGTTATAAAATTCAAGCCACCTCAGTAAACATACACACACGTATGCAAACACACACAAAACAGAGGAAGATAAAAGTTTAACTGAAAACTATAATGAGCTAATATTTTTATAAATTTAATTCATTATTTTCCATTTTTCTTGCCAAGTTGTTGTGGAATTAATCAATTATTCCAATCTTCTTGAACATAATTTAGAAGCATTTTTCAAGGAAAAAATTAAAAGTTTTATATTCTTTCATACAATAATTAAACTGCCAGGAACTTATGCTGAGGAAATAATTTAAGTTACAAACATGGTATGCAACAAAATGTTCATTACCAGCTTGTCTATAAAAGAGAAAAATTAGTTACAACTTAAACGATCCCAGGTAGACTAGCTATATCTTGATGAATTGTCCTAGAGGAATATTGTACAATCACTAAAAATTATCATTATTTGGGACATATAAGCTATATGGCAGACCATTTATGTTGTGATATTTTATTCTTATGTCTTTGTTTTCATAATACTCTGTGCACTGATAAGAAGTTTTTTTAATTACTCATTCTTCATTCCTCCTCTCTGCAGTTCCACACCACCTGGTTTCTGGATGCCCATGGCATTGTCATATGGACTCAAGACAATTTACTGGAGTACAAAGGTCACCTCTGAAAAATCTGACTGTTTAGAAAGGCCAGGTCCAGCTTCTGACTTAGGCTTCTTTCATTTCCTTACCCAGTTTCTCTGTCAATGATCCAACTTCCCCCGGGTTTGCTTTTCAATCAGCTATGGTTATTTGGGAAAACACTTGAAATGGATTTACTTTCTGGGGTTGAAAATTTAATATATTTGATGTGATAAATGCCTCCTTTATTATCATTAAAGCAGGAGAGTAAAGGAGAGAATAACAAAAGTGGAAATGAGATTCTGAAGTATCCAGGGTGAAACATTTTTAAGCAAACCACACTACATCTTGAGCCTTTCAAAGGTCGATTCCTCAGACAATTTATTTCAGAAGATTTGGCTTCTGAGATAATTGGTCTTCTTAATCCTTATTGTGGGGTGCTGGTATGGCTCTCCTGAGATTGCCAGCTTCCCTCATCTGGATTCACAGCATGGACAGGTGTTTTCTGTCTGGACCAAATTACTTTAAGTGTTACATTCATGGCCTAAATTGCTCAATGTCTATTTAAATTCAACAGATTTTTGCTCTGCGACCTTTAGTAAGTTCTAATTCCAATTCCGATAGAGATGGGAATAACACAGTGGAGAAGGTGCTCGCCCTTTGCTGAAAAATGTGTATGGAGACTTGAAAACAGAAAGGACACAGACGAAGACAAAGAGAGAAAGGGGGGAGAAAGAGAGAGAAAGAGAGACACACAGAGAGATTTCTTAACATTCAGAGAACCACATTTTTGAAACACTGAAATCCTCTTTCTTCTAAGCACACGTTTTTAGAAAGAAGAAATCTTGACTTTGCAACTCACTCTCTGCATGCAGCTCCAAATGGGCTGAATACAATTACCATCCCCCTCCTTTTGGTGACTAAAACATCTTTCTCCTTAAATATCAACAGTGGGAAAGACAATAGTAACTATAATAATAACTTCCCCTTAAATAACATCTTCTATTTGATGTTCTCTAAATGCTACACAGTGAGATCTTACTGTCACAGTGAAAGGAAGCATACAGCTAATAGGTGCTGCTGGGGTAGAATGCAAGCAGGTTGGTCTCTCAAACATATGCTCTCCCTACCAAGCCCACCTGTCTATTTCTGACAGAGTGAGGCTTGTCTGATTTTGCTAACTGACCATGTAACTCTAGAGCAAAGCCTGGTAGTGGAGTCCCCAGCTATTTGGTGATTTGTTGGGCTGCCGTCCATACACTAAATGTAAAAATGTAAGAAAATTCACCTGTATCTAACATGGCTGTGGAAGTGTAAGGTTATTAGTGAATTTATGAAATTCCTGTCTATTTTGAAATGAACTCATTTATTGTAAAACACAACCAACATGAAGATTAGGCTGGAGAAAATTTCTTTCTTTGAAGATTCTGGAGTTCTTTTGCAAATGGCACAGAGCCGTGAAATCAGCATTGTGAAACCAGTGACCTCCACGCTGCAGGTGATAGGCTGTGCCGAGGCTTTCCAAGTAAAAACAGCACAAAATAAGCGAATGGCAATGGAGAGCTTTTTTGTATTGTGGGTTTCTGGGTCCTCCTTAGGGGTCATGGAGCTTGGAAAAAAGTCATAGTGTGTATCTGTCCCTTACCACAATTTTATATAGACAAAATTAGACTGACTTAATATTTGTTGCCTTCAGGGAGGTGTATGGCAGCAAGAAAGCTAAACAGAGGCAGCCAGATGCAGGATGTAGAGAGATATTAAGATCACCTCTATGTTTTGAGCTTCCTGGAATATGAATAATGTAGAAAATTCAAGAGGATTATACAAATAATCACAGATTGTCAACAACTTGCATAAAGTCTCTTATCAGAATTGCACCTTCTATCTAAAGATTAGTCTCTCTCACTCTCTCTCCCCCTCTCTCTCTCCCTTGCCCTCAGACAGATAAACACACACACACACACACACACACACACACAAGTCATATATTTAGGATTGTATTGAGTGAGAAAATGCTGGACAACAGAAAGTTACATTACGCAACACTTCAGGGCACTCAATTCTGTTCCATTGGTCTGATTGTCTGTTTTTGTACCAGTACCAAGCTGTTTTAATTACAATGGCTTGATAGTATAATTTGAATTCTGGGATAGTAATACCTCCATTTTCTCTTTTTTTAGTCAGGCTTTTTGATATTCAAGGTTTTTTGTTATTCCATATAAATGTCATCAAATTTTATTCTATCTCTTTAAAGAATTTTTCTGGGATTTTTATAGGGATTGCATTGAATCTGTAGATTGATTTTGGTAGGATGGCCATTTTGATGATGTTGATTCTTCCAATCCTAAGCAGGGAATGTCTATCAACTAATCTTTGCAAAGGAGAGAAAAACTTACACTGGAACAAGGACAGTCTCTTCAATAAATGGTACTGGGAAAACTGGGCCAAGACATGCAAAAAATGAACCAAGAAACATCCTTAACATCTTGTACAAAAATCAACTCAAAATGGATAGAAGATTTGGATGGAAGACTCAGAAACCATAATATACATAGAGGAAAACCTGGGCAAAACCTTTCTTGAGCTTTAATACAGAAATCCATTTCTGGACACATCTATAGCGTAAAAAAATGAAGGAAAACATAAAATTACATAGATGGGACTACATATAACTGAAACGCATCTGTGCAGCAAAAGAGACAATAGAGAAAACAAAAAGAAACGCAGCCGAGAGGGAAAGAACTTTTGTCCTCCATATGAGTGATAAGGGTCTGATAACAAAAATACACAAAGAACTCACACAACTTCACAAAAACAAAGAAAAAGAATCCAGTTAAAAAATGGGGAGAAGAACTAAAAAGACACTTCTCCAAAGAGGAAATACAAATGACTAACAAGCACATGAAAAACTGCTCAATGTCACTAGCAATCAGGGAAATGCAAATCAAAACCACAATGAGATACCACTTTACACCAGTAAGAATGGCCCACATCCAAAAAACAGGCAACAACGAGTACTGGTGTGGACGTGGAGAGAATGGAACACTCTTACATTGCTGGTGGAAATGTAACCTGGTTCAACCACTATGAAAAGCTGTGTGGAGGACCCTCAAACTAATGAAAATGGAACAACCATTTGACCCAGCAATTGCTCTTCTGGGAATCTACCCAAAGGAGACCTCAATGCATGTACAAAGGGACACCTGTGCCCGGATGTTTACTGCAGCACTATTTATAAATGCAAGGATATGGAAACAACCCAAATTCCCCATGACAGATGACTGGATGAAATAGATGTGGTATATATACACAATGGAATATTATGCATCAGTTAAAAATGACAAATTTGACAATTTTATGGTAACATGGATGTACCTAGAGGAAATCATATTGGCAGAAACAATTCAGAAGAAAAAATACAGAAACCAAATTGTTTCACTAATATATGGACAACCAAGAGAAAGTTCACAATCGGGGGGGGCAGCTAGAACAGCCAGGGAGGGTCCACCAGGGTGACCCACAGGGATTACAATGACGGGATATATATATATGTGTGTGTGTGTGTGTGTGTGTGTATACATATATTAAAAAAGAAAACATTAAGCAACACATAAATATGTTCATATTTCATTCACCACAGGAACATCTACATATTTTGTGAAAGAGCAGTCCATGGATATCTAAAGTACATTATTTATTTACTCTGCAAGTAATGTTTGGTGGGCATATAGATTCTTATAGCCCATACTCTAAGTCAATGCCACCTCTAATCAAAAGGCAAAGAATCAACAAAAAAAAGCTAAGAGACAAGCTCCTAAGAGTCACATCCCCACATTTTGTAGATAGTACCCCAGATCTAGCATATTTTACATCTTTCTTCCTTCATTTATTATATAGGACTTCCTAAAAATACAAAGTCAAATTACATTTATTCTCTAACACTGAGTCCTAAATACTGTACAATCCTAGCAACAGGAGACCTACTGCCACTTTACTCCAGCCAAAGCTTCAGTTGCACCTGTGTGCCTTTCATGATAATAGAAAGCATACTTTCTAACAACTTCTCCACCTATTATGACTAGATCTGCTGATATCCTTAGAAAAACTATCTAGTGTTTCCAACATCATCTTGATTCATGTGGATGCTAGTGTACACTCCCTTACTGTCCTGAGAATTTACTGGAGAAAGTAATTAGGGACTTAACAATGTTCTCTAAAATGTACCTGAAAACATAATAAACCCCCTTTTCATTTGTATTATTTTATTGTTTAGCACCAATTTCAGCATGATTTCCTAGAGGGGACTTCCAGAAAGATTGCATTCAACTATAAGCATTTGAGACAGCAGGTATAGCCCCATAGGTCAGGGAAATCCACAGGTAGACAGAGAAGAAAAGATAATAACAATAGTATAGTCTGATGGTTCTTGAAGTTTCTTTTCAGAGACTGCAGTGCTGTCTCTGCCAACTGTTCTTTATTTATTATTTATCAATCAACGTATGTGTTCACTTTACAAATACATTAAAGAACTTCCAAATAAATGCAAAACACAAGAAAACACACAAACAGATGATGAGGTAGTGAAAGGGATGTTTCATTATAGAGTTCTGTTTTGGAAGCTTTGCTAAAGTAATGTTTGAGGTTAAATCCTATCAAAATTTCTGCTTTTTATCTTTTAACTATGATTGTAGGGAAGCCCACCACACATCACATCCTCAATTGGCATGCACTGAAAAAGACGTTTATGTTTTTATTTCCTTTCAGCACTTTGATACTATTGTCACCTGTCCTTTTTGAAAATTTTTATTAATCATTTTGTTGTTTACATATTTGTGTGCATGTGTGTATATATATGTATACCCCCCCTACACACACATATATTACATCCTTGCATTCCCTGGGGTTCTCCCTCCACCTCATCACCTGTGAACCTTCATTGCAATCTTCCCATGCTCCTTCTTTCCCTGATCTCTTCATTCCCCCCCCAGTCCCTCCCCAACAACCAGCTCAGTCTCTGCTGTCAGTTTACTGTGGATTTTTCCTGTCACCTGTCACTCCTACATTCCATCTATAGGTGAGACCATATAGTTTCTCTCCTTTTTTTTCTGACTTATTTCTGCTAATATAAATTCTCTCTAAGTCCATTCGTGTTATCACAAATGCTTCATATTTGTCAGTTGTGATTGCAGAATTGCGTAAATATACCACATCTTTTTAAACCATTCATCAGTTTGGGGGCACTTGGGTTGTTTCCATATCTTGGCAATTGTACATAGTGCTGCAATAAACACCTGAGTACAGATGTCCATTTGAATTAGTGTTTTTGTATCCTTTGGTTAAATTGCCAGTAGTAGGGTCGCCGGATCTAATGGTAGTTCTATTTTCAGTAGTTTGAGGGTCCTCCACACAGACTTCCATAGAGACTGGACCGATTTACAAACCCACCAGTAGTGTAAGAGTGCTCCTTTCTCTCCACATCCTCACCAGTACTTGTTGTTGCCTGTTTTTGTTTTGTTTTGTTTTGTTTTTTTTGATATGGGTCATTTGTACTGGTGTAAGGTGATATCTCAATGTGGCTTTGATTTGCATTTCCCTGATTATTAGTGATGTTAAGCAATTTTTCATATACCTATTGGACATTTGTATTTCCTCTGGAGAAGTGTCATTGTAGTCCTTCTCCCCATTTTTTGACTGGGCTTTTTGCTTTGTTTTTGTTAAGTTGTGTAAGTTCTTTGTGGATCTTTGTTACCAAATGCTTCTCACACATGGAGGGCAAACATTTTCTCCCATTTGGTAGGGCTTCTTTTTGTTTTGTTATTGTCTCTTTTGATGAACAGAAGCTTTTCAGTTTGATGTAGTCCCATCTGTTTATGTTTTCCTTCATTTTTTTAACATCTGTAGATCTGTCCTGAAAGGAGTTTCTGAAGTGTAAGACTTGGAGTGTTTTGCCCAAATTTTCCTCCATGTATTTTATGGTTTCAGGTCTTACATTAAGTCTTTTTTTTTTTAATAATGGGAATGACTAGAGAAAGCAAAAAGATAACCTATCAACATCCAAGTCTTTTATCCATTTTGAGCTGGTTTTTGTACATGGTGTGAGGGTGTTCTCTTGGTTCATTTTTTTTTTTTTTTGCATGTAGTGGTCCACTTTTCCCAGCACCATTTATTAAAGAAGCTATACTTGTTCCAATGTATGTTTTTTGCCCCTATGTCAATAATTAGTTGACCATACATGTGTGGTTTTATTTCTGGCCACACAATTCAGTTCCATTGGTCTAATTGTTTTTGTTTCAGTATCATGTTATTTTAACTATTATGGCTTTGTAGGAGAGTTTGAAGTTTGGGATTATAATACCTCAGATCACTCTTCTGTTAGGAGTGTGTTGGATATTTGGGGTCTTTTGTTATTCCATATGAATTTCAGTAATTTTTGTTCTATCTCTTTAAAAACTGTCATTTGAATTTTTATTGGAATTGAATCTGCAGATTGCTTTTTGTAGGCTAACCATTTTGATGCTAATTCTTCCAGTAAATGAGCAGGGATTGTCTTTCCATTTTTTTCTGTCTTCTTCTACCTCTTTTAACAATGTTTTATAGTTTTCTCTGTATAGATGTTTTACTTCTTCTATTTTTTTTTAACCAGTCGGCTCAGAGGAGTGAACAATGTCTTTAGTTAGGTTTATTCCCAGGTATTTATTTATTTTTTTTTTGGTGTGACAATAAATGGATTGGTTTTTCAAATTTCATCTTCTCTGACTGATATTTTGAATATAAGAAGGTCACTGATTTTTGTGTGTTGATTTTGTATCCAGCTCCCTTACTGAACTGGTTTATTATTTCAATTAGCTTTTCTGTGAATTTTTGGGGGTTCGCTACATAAAGTATATCATCCGCATATAATAATAGCTTCATTAAAAACAACAAATTTGACGATTTTATGGTAACATGGATGTACCCAGAAGAAATCATATTGGCAGAAACAAGTCAGAAGGAAAAAGACAGAAACCAAATGGTTTCACTAATATATGGACAACCAAGCAAAAGTATACAACTGGGGCGGGGGACCAGCTGGAACAGCCAGGGAGGGAGATGGTGGGTGACCCCGAAGAGAATACAATGATGTGAAATATATATAAACTAAAAAAAAAATTCTAAGAGAATTATAAGGGTGGAAAATAAATAATAGCTTCATTTCTTCTTTCCTTATTTATATTCCTCTTATGTCTTTCTCTTGCCTTATTGCTCTAGCTAGGACTTCCAGAACCATGTTGAAAAGTAGTGATGAGAATAGGCATCCTTGCCTGGTTCCAGATCTTAATTGAAATTATATCAGTTTTTCCCCATTAAGAATGATGTTTGAAATGTATATATAAATAATAAAAAGAGAGAAAAAAAGAATGATGTTTGCTGTGGGTTTGTGATAGACGGCTTTTATTATGTTTAAATATGTTGCTTTTATTTTGATTTTTTCAAGAGCTTTCATCATGAATTGATGCTGAACTTTATTGTATGCTTTGAAAAGGACATATTTTTGTTGATAATTTTAACTGTAAGAAGCCTTCTATCTATGCAGTGAAAAGAAAGTATATCTTTGCTTAATGGTGGCCCAGTGAGTGAGATCTCTTGAACAGAAGTAGACCCAGATGGGAAAACCATTGAGAAATAAGCAGGTAAAATACAGGCAATCTCCCAAAACAGATAAAATACAAAGCAGGTGAAATAACAGGCAGGCAATCCTCCAAAGCAAATTGGTGTTTATTAATACCTAATCTGATTCAGGCTCTGACTTGGTCTTTTACAATTATTTGACTGCTTTAAAAGTACATTTTTGCCCCCTCTTACCAGCAACTTAAAAATAATGGACTGTTTAGTGAATGTGCCCTAGTGTGGCACCCTCCATCCCCACTGTAATCCATTGCACAATCCCCTCCCACTGTTCAGTGGTAAAACATGGGCACTGCTCCTCCTTCCTCTACCCACCTCAGACTTCATTCTCTTCCTCTCACACTCCTGAAGAGAAAAATGTTCATCAATGAGGAAAGGCAGATCTCTACAGGCCTCCTCATGGTTTCTAGTGCTCTACATATTCACAGAAACTTCTCTAGTGAAAAACTATAGAAATGGTGCCTAAAAGTATAGTACCTTCAGGAAACTACTTGTAACAGGGAAGTACTATGGAACTATCTGTAACAAGGCAGTATTGTGGGAACTATTTGTCACCAATAAAATATGTCAAAGGTGATGGAATATCACAGCAGCATTCCTGTTATATTATAGTACAAAACCAAAGTGATTTTTCAGATGCAATTAAGGAGACTAAGAGACTTTTAATTAATCAATGGGAGGTTACCCTAGTTGGGCCTAACCTAATATGCTGAACCCTTTAAAAGAGAAACTACACTTTCCTGAAACGGTCAACTTTCAGCCATGGAGGCTTTCTCTATTACAGTCCTGCCATGAATTCTGCAGTCACAAGGTACTGGAGTCCTTCAACAATCTGCATGATCTTGAAAGAAAATCCTTCCCCAGCTGAGCCTCAGGATGAAAATGCAGACTTGCTGTACCTTGACCACAGCCTTGAAACCCTGAGCAAAGGATCCAAACAAGTTACACCCAGACTGCTGGCCTACTGAATGATAATAAATGTGTAATGTTTGAAGGAGCTAAGTTGGAAATATTTTTATGCAGTAATAGAAAACTAACACAGGCAAACACATTTATTTTTCACAGTTGTCTAAGGAAGTCCTAGGAAGAAATATGAACCCACTACTGACAAGTGTGATCAAGTAGGAAGTATACTAAATGAAGCATGAAGGCCTGGTTCAAGTCCTGGCTCTGCATGACCTGGAGAAAGCTACTCAGCCACTTTGAACTTGTAAGCACATCTGTCAAATGAGGTTGATGCAATCAGCCTAGCCTTTCTCACAAGATTCTGAGGGAGAACTCTGAAAACTATAAAATGTTGGTATAGCTCTTGCCATATTCCAAGGAATAATATAATTTCTTTATTTATGTGTTTTAGCTTATTTAATAATGAAACATATGAAGTAGACATTTTTTATGATCATCAACCCCACTTTATAGATGAAGGTAATGAGACAGAGGGAGGTTAAAAAAAAAAACTTGCCCAAGATCACACAGTTATTGCTAAGTAAGTATAAGCATTTAAACCTAGGTAGCTTGGTTCCGGGTTCTGTATTCTTAATCATCACACTATGTTGCCTCTTTCAACTGTAATAAGTATAGGAAATCAACTCCCTCTGAAGCAAGTTGAGCCTTGATATCAAGATATTCTTAAAGAGATTCAACATCCTCAGATGAGAGTGATCCCTATAAACCTCTACTTTGATCCTTTTTCCAGATTTGTTATCTTGGTTTCTCTAACACAACCACATATTTCTCAAAGAAATTCACCAAGAGACAACAATCGTCGTTTTCTGCTGTAAAGTGCACTGGCACTATCTGCACTGCTCAGTCCCACTGCCTCATAGTCTGCTCCGTTTCTTTCTACTGTTTCCCATTATTACTTAGCTGAGAGCACAGGAACAGCTGCTTACAACAAACACACTTAATTTCTCTTCAAATACAGATTCCCATAAAAACCCAACATAAAGGGAATAGAAGCGTTTTTACTGAATAGCTTTTAGGTACACTGCGTGATTTCCATTCTGTCTACTGCCCGATTTTGCAAATCTCTGGGCAAGCAGTATCAGTTCTTAATTTATCCAAAAAAGACAAGAGCTACAAGAGAGATTGCGTAAAGAATCAGTGGAACATTCTTCTACATTTGGAGAGATTATCTTTTACCTTTAAATTTTCCTGAGGCAAAGAAATTTCTTATGTCCTTTAGTAGGACATTATAGTTCTTAAGCTAATATTTAAAAGTTCTTCCTGAAGTAGAACCGAAATCTCTCCTGCTTCAATTTAAGCAATCAAGGTTCTATTCAAGTTAACAAAATCAGCAAAAAAAAGGACTTTTTTGAACCATTTCCTGACACCCTTAGATTAGATTGCCTCCTTAACTCTTCACTATCCTGATCACACACTTCTTTATTATGCTATTTATACAATAATGTTGTTATTTATTTATATACCTGCCAAAATCCAACAGAGAACCCTTTGCAGAAGAGGCAATGTTATACTTGCCCTTGTGTCTCCCACACCTGGCAGAATGACTAGCACATTTTAGAAAGTAGAAAGAAATTTTTGAATGAATTAAAACATGAAGAGGCTGGTTGATTTTACACTGTTCCATCTGTGAGCAAAGGAAAAAACTGAGCAATTTCCTACTCATAAAATCTTTTTAATGAAGATCTATCATTTTGCCTCCTTTTAATTAAACCCCAAATGCTCTCCTATCCATGGGATATATTTTTCCAAACTGTAGGTCACAGTTTCCTTGACTATTGAGAGTTCCTTATCTATTTCAGTGGGATGATCAAGATCAGAATTGTAGTGCTATATATGTCAATAACTGTGTCTAAATGTACCTCCAATTTTGCAATTAGATTCCTTCCCAAAAGTTGGTTGCAAACTATTAACACAAATACACTTCGATATAACATTTATCAGGACAGTATATTTGAAAAGTATGCAAATATTGTTTTAAATATAAATACTTTTTAATATTAATAATGCTCTCCTAGTGTTTTTTTCTTTTTATTGTTTTTTAATTACTTAAGTATAAAGGTTATTCATTGTTGTTATATGTAACATAGTCAAAATTAGTCAATAACTTTTTAAGTTGAAGTAATATCTAGATACCCCCATCAGATAGTGACACCACAATATCACCCATAGCCCATTGTGCTCCCTTCCCGATTTGTGTTTAGCCTTCCTCTATCCCCTCCCCCAGTTTTATAGTCGCATTCAAGGACAGGTTTTTGAGTTTGGCTTTATCTGACCCTTTGTCTGGATTCAGTATATTCCACCTATAAGTGATACCACCTAATATTTGTCTGTCTCTTTCTGACTTACATTGTTTAGTATAACCCCTTCCAGTTCCATCCATGTTGCCACAGATGGCATCTTCTTAATCCATTCATCTGTTGTTGGGCACATAGTTTTTTCTATAATTTAGCCATATTAAGTAGCACTACAATAAGCACAGGAGTGTAAGTTTTTCATTCAAATTTGCGTTTTTGAATTTGGGGGGTAAATGCTTAGTAGTATAATCACTGGGTCAAATGGCAGTCACGTTTTAATTATCATGCTCAAACTCTACAAAACCTTGAGGAAGGTAGAATGTTCTTAAACACATTTTTAGGCCAGGTATGGTGGCACATGCCTGTAAGTGGCAGCCTAGGAAGCTGCAGCTGGGGTCAGGGATCGCTGTTCGAGTCCCACTGGGAGCACGTAGTGAGACCTAGTTCCAAAAATATATAGTTGGGCATAGTGGTGCACACCTGTAATCCCAGTTACCTGGGAAGCTGAGGCTGGGGATTGCTTGAGTCTGCAGTAATCTGGACAACATGAGCCTGCTGTTCCACAGGCAAAAACAGTGAGACCTAGTCTCAAAAAAAAAAAAAATTTTTGAGGTTAACATCACTGTTACCAAAAGTAGGCAAGAGCAACACAAGAAAACTATAGACTAATAATCCTAATAAACACAGATGTAATAATCCTTCACAAAATCTTAGTGAGCTGAATTCAACAATACATTAAATGAGTCATACACCATACCAACAGGAATTTATTCTTGGAATGTAAATCTGGTTCATCATATGCAAATAAATCAATGTAACTGAAAAATCATATGAGTAGATGCAGAGAAGGTATTTGGCAAGATCCACTACCTACTTATAATAAAAAATGCCTAGTAAAATATGGTTCAAAGTAATGTACCTCAACATAATAAAGGCCATATGCAAAATAAAATCGCAGTATTATACTTAATAGCGAGAAACTGAAACCTTTTCCTCTAAGATCAAGTATACCACAAGGATACTAATCTCATCACCACTGTTCAACATGGAAGGGGGCAAACACTGTTTAAATGAAGCACTCCACATTTTACCTTCCTTGCCTAAAAGGCTAAGAGAAGATAAACACAAATGTCACTTTTTTATGGAAACAATCTCCCTGTTGGCCTTTCAAGACAGGTTTCAGCTAAAAACCATGTTGAGTCTGCCCTACGTGGCCTTTGCATCTCAAATTCAAGATTTATCTTGCTATAATGGTTTTTACTTCTTTGACCTGTTTTTCAATAAAGTGCTTTTTTTTTCACATTTTCACATGCAGGGGCTTTATTTTCATGATAGACTGAGTCTCTTCACAGTGTCATGCATGGCATGATCCTTGAAAAACTCTAATGTAATATGACAGACAGCACAGACAGAATGGCCAAAATGAAACGCTCAAAGTGACCTTTCTTAAGCACAGTGAGAAAGCTATGTGACTAGTTCCTTAAGCCTAAAGAATTTTAGAACATGAAAAAAGCTAAAAGCTTTTATAAGTTAAAACTAACTATTCAGCTGTGGGAAAAGTACCCTGAAGAATCTGTATACTTTCTAAATGTATATAAACAAACTACACTTTATTTAAATGCTTAAAACAAGCAATAAAATGTATAATTAAGTCAAAGGGATTTGAAGTATACTTGGTTACCAGAAACATATTCCTTCTGTCAAGAATAAACAGATTGAGGGAGGGTAGATTCACATCCTTACCATACACAGCTGTCTATACTACAAAGTGGGGTAGAGTACCATTGAAATTGGGCCAGAGCAGATTCAGCATATATGCCAAAAGTCGGATTTTAAAAGTGCCACTTATTTTCCCATTGGCACCATAGAGATTTTTTGCTCCATTTCACACCATATCAGTTGGTGACTCTGGTGGGATAAACCACCATGGCAGACCAGCCCAAGGATAATTTACCTTGCGCTGGTCATCTTACAGTATCAATCAGTTGCAAGACTTATGTTAAAATACTTTGGTAAAAAGTACTCATGAGTTTAAAATGGGTAAACTTTGCAATGTTCCAATTATTTTGGATTGTATGGGCATGCAGTGAGGAGCCTGCATGTACTGGTTGTGTTTATAAAAAAAAGTGCCTGCTTATGTCAGTATGTATGCTTGTTGATAAAAAGAAAAACAAAAAATGCTGGAATAAAACAGCCAGAGCACATTCAGCTTGTCTGCAAAAGCCAAATTTAGAGAGGGTCTGGAAGTTCAGAAAGAAACAATAGGCTACTCTGCACAGATTGAATATTTATGTAGCCACAACTGTCCAAATAAGTGTTGGGGACACAGTGGGGTTCCATAAGGATAAATAACTTTTTTTCCTCTCGGATACTGATTTTTGGATACCTGACTGAAAAATGCTATACCTGCTGATATTTTATTTGTATGCTTTGCCTGACTGCATTGGATAATGCTGTGTATAACATGTTCTGCCTGTTAGTATAATGCATATTTGTTTAAAAATTGCTATACCTGTTATTGATGCAATTGCACGTTCTACCTGCTTACATGTATTATTTTTGCATGTATCAATGGCATACATACATTGATTGTATGAGGAAAAGAAACAGGTTGTTTTTAATTTTAATAAATATGAAAGTGTATACGATAAAAAATGGGAAATGATAATGGGTGGCACAGCTCAGTGGAATAGTCAGAAGCCCGGTCCTTGTGATGCAGTGGAAAATAGGACCTTGCCAACTGCTCTGGTTGGTGGAGTTTGACAGAAAGACACAGGAGAAGAAACGGAAGTGCAAAGTGGGAGTGGCCGACAGGGGCCAGTGTGGCCGGACTCCAGAGAATGACAAGTCAGGGGTGGCCAGATTCTGTTCAAGGTGGGCCCAGTGAAAAGAGACCAACAGCAGCCCGGGTGACCTGACACTGTGGAACAGTGTACCAGGTGGGGCCATGTTATGGCC
>PVHY01013638.1:0-40797 GCA_004024945.1 Uropsilus gracilis | reverse complement strand
CATCTCTGTGTGGATCCAGAGTTCCAGGCCAGTTCTCTATTTACAGACTGAGGCACTAGGACTCTTCTTGCTTAAAAGTCCAGTGAGGTGGCTCAAGTTTAGCTTCTCTGAATCACTGATTCTCAACCGGGGTGAACTTGCCTCCAGAATTTGACAGTGACCAGAGACATTGCTGGTTGTCAAGGTTAGAGGGAAGGGAATACTAATCGCACCTAGTGCTAAGGGGTTCAAAATGCTGCCAGGCATCCTACAGCTGCATATGAGAGTCTCCACAGGTCAGAATGATCCTTCCCCAAAAGAGATTACTGACATCCTGGGGAGACCCTGTTCCACAGCCAGGAAAACCAGTCTCTTTTCTATTTTCAGGCCAGGGACTAACTTCCCCCCACTCAAGTATTACGTGGGAAAGCACAGAAGATTAAAGAGCAGGGTCTCCACCTTTTCTTGAAGGACCAGAATGGATGTGTCTGTCACAGTCAAGCGGTCACTGACAGGGCAGGGCGCGGGATCCCCCACGTGGCCGCTGGAGGGCAGCAGTGATTTCTCCGCTCTGATGGGAGACAGGCAGGCGCTGCTCCAGCTTGTGAGCTATGAGAAAGGAGCAGGCCCCAGGGCGCAAGCCAGCTGGTTAAGAACCTGTCCCTGGAGCCCTAGACGCTAACTGAGTTAGCAGACATGGACTTCCCCTTCTCTTGAAACGTGCAGGGGGACTTCACAACACCAAAGTCTGGCGACACACAGCTTGTCCTCCTCCTCTGGACCCCACCTCCTGCCCAATTTGTGGGGATTCACCCCAAGCCTGCCCCCATCAGGGTCAGGGAGTCTCATTCCCCTCACAGAATCCCAGTTGTGTGAAGCCAGCTCTCCTGCACCCCAAAGCAGAAGACACCTGTACTACCAGGGAGACCATGGAGCCACCCTGCCGGCTGTGGCCACCAGCTTCCCCCACTGTGCAAACATTTCGCTGTGGGGTTGCCTTCTGTAGGAGGGGGAATTCCCTAATAGCTGCTTGGTTCTGAGTGCTGGGAAAGTAAGCAAGGGCACAGCGGAAGCTTGGCCTCAATAAATTCTTCCTGGAAGCAGGAAAGAGAAATTTACATAGGAATGCAGTTCAAAGTCTGCTCAGGCTGTCGTGAAAGAAACTCCAGGGAAGAAGGCTCCAGGTCCTTGCATAGCACAGGGAGTGGACTGCCGGGACTCCCACCCCTTTGGAGTTGGGGGTTGGGGAACCAGATCTCAAGCTCCCACCTCCTTCAGGTTGCTGTGGCCCTCAATGATGTAAAAACTAAGATATTCAAGTAAGGAAAATTTCATAGGAAGTGTGGAGCTCTGAGTAGTACAATTAAATTGTTATTTAGTATAACTTAAAATTTCAGTGGTAGCTGCATGTAACAATTGGTTCCAAAATTTCTGAAAATTTTACCAGTTGGTAAACTTGTGTGAGCAACGCGGGTGTATCACTGAGCCTTGAATCAGCAGACCAGATGCACCCTCAAAGTGAAGTGATGATAACACATCTGCTGGGCTTTTGGGGGAACATGGTGCTCAGATCTGCCCACATCTCTCAGATCACAGCAGGAGGCCTGACCTCCAGCCTGGAGAGAGATGAATCTGATAGGTAGGTGCCCTGGGTGCCATTGTCTCTTGCTTTAGAATTGTTAATGTTACTAAGAGCTGGGTAGGATTTTAATTAACATACAGACCTGACAGGGCTTCCTACCTCAGGACTTCTCTTGGCAGCCTGTGGCTGGCCCAGGCTAGGAGTGTGTCTGTTAAAGGAAGTTAAAGAGGTTGGAGATTTGAACTCCTTGTTGGAGTTTGTTTTGTTGAGTTTGACTTGTGTCTGGGAGCGGCTGCGTGGAAGTCAGGCCTGAAAAGAAAGTGAACTTTGCTGGTTCCAGTACTATAGAGCTTGTTTCTACTACCTGGAGGAGGACAAGGAAAAGACAGCATGGAAGAGTTGGAGCATGCCAAAAGAAGATGTCTTTGAGCACATGGAGATGAACTCTGATGGACTGATGTTGCTGAGATGATCAGGACCGAGAGACTGAGGATTTTGGACAATCTCGGGAAAGGACTTTGGACAATGTTGAGAAAGATTTAGGACAATGTTAAAGTAATTTAGAGTTGTACTTACATGTTTCTTTTTGCAGTAATTAGGAAATCACTTTGTTTAGTAATAAATTAGTCTGCACTCTGAGAGTCTTGCTTTGGCTTGGGATTTTGGTGAGAAGGCTGGGGATGGTGGGAAGAACCCATGGTAGTCTAAATGAGGGTAAATTGAGGCAAACTAGTCGAAAGTTTAAACTGTATTTCTAAGTTTTTCTTTTTTAGGTCTGAGAGAGGGGGAGAGAGCTGAGAGAAGCTGGTGGCTGATTTCTGCATACCAATAGTAGGTGAAAAGTTAAGATGCTAATAACTGTTTGGAGTCTGCTTCCTAGGGAAAAGCAGGCAAAGGTGTTCTAATTTCAAGTCAAAAAGTTTTTTTCCCCCCACCGGTTTCAGATCCACAGGGGGAGGCCTGAGGTGTCTTTTCAAGGGTTAGTCCTTCATACCTTCACCCCCTACATTTGTTCTGGTCTGTGGCCAGACATCAGGTCCCCAGGCGTCTGCCCTAGGCTGCAGTGGGAAAGGGGTAAGGGTATGTGGAGGCAGCTTTCAGGTCTTTCAGGTCTCCTTTTACTCTTCCTTCAAACATGGTACCCTCTGGTGGTAAGGATGTCTCAAGCACAGGGCTATAGGCAAAAGAAGAGCCTTCAGTCAGCACTGAAGCTCAGCTTCCATAGCTTTGGATGAGGGAGAGGAGGTTCCAAGGTAAAATGATCAATTGATCTAGTCCTACCTCCTGGAAATTTGCTCAGTTTCCCTCGGAGAAATTTAAGGGGTGATAACTAGGATAGGACTGCTTAGGAAAATTCATTCTCCTGAGATTAGACTCTGATACAAACATGACCTCCAAGGTTTTCAGGATTCCTCCCACCCCCCTGCCACTCTGCTCATGGTAGAGGCTGGTGGCTGCCAATGTCCCCACATTCCAGCTCCACTCACCAATCTCCTCGTACCGCATCACTGTGCCCAGGTTGGCATTCTCATCTGGGAAGGAAAGAGGGAAGGCAGAACATTAGGGGACAGATTTCCCAGTACCCCACATATGGGATGGTGTGGACAGGAAGCAGGGAGTGGGGGGGTTTCCTGCACAGGGGCATCTAGTAGGATGAATGGAGAGTGCCTAAGATAGAGAGGAGCAAATCCTGTGCTCCAGCATCAAGACATCACATTTCTGGGACCTTTGCTATCAGCTCAGCCAGGTAATGATGGCAAACATGCACCCACATATGCTGAACATATTCTGTTTTTCTCTGTAGTGTAGGGAGGACGGCCATAAAAACCCACACACTCAACACCTAGGCAGACAGATTTCAGGGTCACAAGGAGGTGACCCTTTCTCTTTCTGAGTTCCTTAATTCAAAGAACAAGCAAAATGGAGCAAGTTGTGATGCGCACACGGCAGAAAGCAGGAGAGTCAAGGGCCAAGTCGGAGTCTCTGAACATTCTCACAAGTTACAATGCCGTCACTGGGGGTGCGGCTTAGGCACAACCACACTGCTATCCTGGTCTCCTGCCTCCCTCATTCCTCAGCCACCCCTCTGAGCTCCTTGGTAAGAACTAAAGGAATGAGGTGGAAGCCTTCAGCTCCTTTGTACAACTGAATTGGTGGTCCTCAGGAGAACAGCCTCAGGGACTGATATTCTCTTCCATGCTGAGCTCCTAGGAACAATCTGAGAAATAGATGTGTTCTTAGCCTCTCAGTGGGACTACTGACATTCCACAGCTGAGAAGTTGGAGGGAAGATCTGGAGCCTCCTAAACACTCTTAGATAAGTAGATTTTTGGGGGGTGATGTAGGATGAGTACAGCCTCAGGGAGAGATGACAGGTGAGGTTGCCCAGGCAGCCCATCAGGGCTCCCCAACAGCTTGCACTGCAGGATCAGAGACATTCTTGCTTCTTGTCACTGTCAGCGGCCACTCTCAGTGATAGTCCCATGGCATCGCTGGGAACTGTTTACGGAATAAGGGAAGGAAGGGGATGCGAAGACAGGACTGGGGAAGGAGGTCCTGCTGCTTACCTACGAAGGTGAAGCGCTCCACAGGCGGGCGGACACAGCAGATCCTGCTAAGGCTCTCCCCCACCTTCCCGAGGATCTTGGCTACAGCAGAGGATGAGACAGAGAGGGATGGAGGGACAGAACCATATACAGCTTACATCCATGATAACAAAATATTTGGTACTGTGAGCAACAGGGTGGCTGGAGGGACAGGGGTTGGGTGGTAGGAGCAGGAGCAGTGTGGAGAGAGAACAGAGATACCACAGCCAACAGTCCTCACACACACAGGCCAAGGCACAAATGCCCTGAGTCATAGACTGGAACCCTTCCTGGCTGTGTTTCATCACCCTGTCAAAAACTAGAAACTCTACAGAAGAAAATAAAAAGCACCCATAATCCCACTCTTAGAAACAACCACCATCAACATATTACCAGCGCATCATTTATTTTCTTCCGTATATTTTTGAAATATGCATTACGCAGGTATGTCCACATAACAAAAGCGGAACCATATTCTACACTGCAAGGACAAAGATCGATTTGATTTTTCATTTTCAAATCTCATGACCATTCCCATCCCTGATGCTGACACCCAAATCCAAGGAGACACGCCTGTGGTCAGGAACTCGTTTGTAATAATTTCTGCTGGAATCAGGCTTTCCTTCCCATGAAGATGGTCTTAAGAATAATCAGACATCCTACTCTGCCTGTGAGAGATCTGGCTTTCATTTTGTCTCTGGACTCCAACCCAGAAAATATTTGAGTCTTTATATGCAGTTGTAATGCAAAGTATGGAATTCTGGTTCTTTTGTTGATATGAGGATGAATAACAGTAGTTTATAGTCATTAGGCTTGTGAAGTAAACCAGTATCTCTCTTGTGATTGACCTGGAAGAAAATACTGGAATGAACTTAGACTTCACAATCAGACAGTCCAGAATATAAATTCTGGCTCTTCTGTTTTTGAGCTGAGTGACCTTAGGCCAATCACTTTCCTTCTCTCAATCTCAGCTTTCTCTTTGTAAATAGGCACGTAATTGTCACATCACAGAACTACTGCATTAAGTGACAGCTGTGCGGTGAGTTGAGTGCTGTGTGTGCCCAGTATTAGGTGTGGCCTAAAACTTAGGGGGTCACTGAGAGGTAAGTAGGAGTCCAGAATTCTAGATGCAGACTGTGGGATTTGACTCTCAGCCCTGCTACTTCGTCTCCTTGGGCTGGGTGCTCAACTCCTTGGAAGAAGCTCCCTTTCGCATCTTTAATTCAAATGTTTCCATATTCAAACTCATTAAAAAAAATGTACACCATCATCCCATCTTTCTTTGTCTCTCTGTATCATTGGAACTGTTTCTTTCTGAACCTCTATATTCAGGGATCTCAAAGAATGACCCCTAGAACCAAGTATCAACATCACCTGAAAAATTGAAATTCTCCTTCCCCTCCCCGACCTTCTGATCAAATTCTGAGTGACACCGGCAATGTGGATGCTAACAAGGCCTCCAGGTGACACTGGCAAGTTTGGGGGTCCACCCCAGTGTTCCCTTACCTGCGGTGGGCTTCACAGGCACATTGCTGTTCTGGTAAATGGGCTGGGGGGTCTCATTCTGGGGCTGTCCAATAATGGGGGTCATGGAGGGCGTGTTGACATTGGAGAGGATACAGCCAGTCACCCGCTGGGAAGATAGAAGTGTGTGGTCAGTGCCCTTGTGACTTATGGCCAAGTGACTTATGGAGAGCATTTCTGGTGAGGCCCCAATACCCATATGCTTGTCCATTCAGGTGTGGCCTCTCGGGTCAAGGGAGAACCCTGGAGAAGCTCCCAGGTCCAGCAGTACACTGGACCATATTAGCTGGTCCAGAAGGAGGACAACTCAGTGCAGAAGCACAGGGACCACACCCACCCACCTATCATGTGGCACAGACCTGGGTCCAAGTCCTAGCTCTGCCCGTCCTGGCTGTGTGACTCAGGACAGTTAATTGACTTCTCTTAAAGCTCAGTTCACGACAAACACAGCTGCTTTTCTGAGCTGCAGTGGGATTCCACCAATGAGCACAGGCAGAATTGGGAGGGGCCTGAGACCTAGGGGGAGCTGATTTCTTCATGAGACTCAAATGAGGTCGTATCTGAAAAAGGGCTGTGTAAGCTCAGGAAAGGCAATGCAAACAGCAGGCACACACATCACCTGCCTCATCCCAGACTAGGCCTGGCAGTGATGGTGTCAGGTCAGAGGACCATGACAGGCAGAACAGGATATATCTGTGTGGCAGGAAGGGGGCAGGCTGAGGGCACTCATGCCTGCTTGCCAGTGTGAATACACATTTCAAAGCCAAACGGAAACACTGTATGTATGATCCATTGTCCCATGTTATCTGGCCTGCTGCTTCTCCCTGGTGTGGCGGAAAACAGAGCTGATAAGAGCAGCTTTCTTCACAGCTGACCCAGAAGCCACCCCACTTGCCTGCCGTGAGAGGAAGAGTCCTATGGGGAGACAGAGAATGGCCCTTATAAGAGCCCTGTCTTGTTCAAGGTTCCTATCCCAAAAGCACCTCAGCCCTGCCTACCACCTCTTCTTGATTCCTGAGCCCCACTACCAGTGAACCCCTGAGTCCCAGAACTGGGGTGACCTCTCCTCGGGTCCCCTGACAGGCCAGTCGCACAACCAGTCTCCAAGCCTGGAAGGTCAGGCAGGGGTCAAGTGGTAGTCTGTCAATTCTGCGATGTTCCTGGGAGGAGGCCCAGCCGCCCCAGCCATACCTGGGAACCTACGGCATTTAGTATCACTTCATCTCTAGAAGGAAAAAAACCATCTTATACCACATTTTCATTTAATAACTGGTCTGGAAACTGGGGGATTTCTTCTCCTGCTACTTGCCTTGTTAGCTCCCTTTGACCTATGTCAAGGAGAAAGGAAAGGGCAGGATGCATGCTCCCTTGGCCTGGTCTGTCCTCCATCAGTTCTCACTTCAGAAGATTTTCCAAACATAATCTGAGTCATCATATCAAGCCACAGGTCTGCTCTTCAGGCCCAGAACACCTAACTTGCTTCAAGTTATTGGAATCTGGGATTATTAGTTATATTCAGGAGTTACTAGGAAGTAGCTCCATGCTCCTGTACCAGGAGGGAGCTGCCCCTGACTCACTGTCTCTGCTGATCTGTGTTCATCACTGCAACATGTAGGTTCCTGGTGAGCCTCTGCTTGTCCACAATCATGCCTCTGGGCATGAGAAACAGAGGGAGGGTTCAGGATGCCTGGGCATCTGGGCAGCAAAACTGTAATCAAGCTGCTCTCACCAGGCTTTAGACATGCCTGCAGGGACCCTGATTTTTCCCATCGCTCATGGAGACTGAAAATCTTCTGCGACTAGAAGGAGCAAAGGGGCCCAGTAGATCCTAAGCTGATATGTAATGTGAGACACTAACCAGAAACCACTGAGATTTTAGGGGTGTTTGTTACAACAGCATGTTTCAGCCTGTCCTGACTGATACAACCTTACACAGTAAGACATGTCTTTTATTATTTTGGGGGAGGTCAGTCCAAAGAAGCAAGTCAATGCCAAGTCATGCCAAAGTCCTTTTAAGGGAACTTCAAGAGACTTAGGATGTGTGTGGAGGGTTCTCAAAGTGGAGGGAAGCAAGATAAAGATTCTTGATTCTATGGGAGTGGGGAGGGGAAACTTAACTGATGAAGCAACCACCAGCACTCCCTACGTTTTACTCAACTCTCAGGACAATCTCTAGAGCTCCACGTCTATAAAAAGGAAGCACAACAGGGTTGTTGGTGGCACATGGAATGACTGGGGCAGCTGACAGCTCCCATGAAGAAAAGTCTGATAGGGTAAGGTTCTTCTGGTCAGAACAATGCCATCGTGAGTGTTCTTTGGGTTGAGAGGCTTCACTCCAGGATCAAGGTCGGTGAGCAGGACTGGTTGTATCTTGCATTGACTGGTCAGGCTTGCTCCATTGATTGTTCTGCTTTCAACCCTGTTAATGGGTTGCTATTGATCTGTGATGTATGCTTCCTGCGTACTCAGGCCAGTATGGGTGGCTGGTGTGGAATCCATTCTAACCTGACAGCCAGCACTTCAGATTACCTCTCTGCTAGCCGCAGGCACCCATCTGTGTTCACGAAGCAATTGTTGCATGTCCTGACATACATGAGCTCTGTGCCTCTTTTTACCCACTGACAGAATAGGGGTGAGAATCCATCTTCTCATGGGACTCACATGAGGGGGAATGAGAGGGAACCGTGGTGCAACAGATGGCAGATGAAGCATCTCACCCCAAGGATCCCATTCTGGGAGACTCGGGCATCCCGAAACAGGCAGGTAGGAGGATCTGGATGCCTGGACTGCACCTACCCAGGGGCTCCCTGGCCTCTATACTCCACACAACCTACACCATGACCCGGCTCACTTTCATGAGGTCCCGATGGTGCTCCAGCACGCTGCAAGTCGTCTGCCAGGTGTCCTGGTAGCACTCCCATGGATCCACCCTGCCAAAATGGGAAAGACGTTTGACTTGATTTCCTTATGGGTTCTTTCCTAAGACCACAGCTCAAAAAACCTACGAGACCTGGTCGTATCACATATTTTGCTTTCAAATCAGTTAAAACATGGTCTAGAAGCATCTTTCTGAGCTGTTTTCTCCTTAGTAGAATGAAAGGAGTGTCACATACATCCATGTGCTAAGAACTACGTTTGTCTGCTGGGGTTCAGTGCCAGTCCAACAAACTTCATCTGTATGGCTTCAAAGAGGTTAGGTATTTTTTGTTGCTCACTTCCCCATCTGTAAAATGGGGACAACAATAGTAATCTTTGTGGAATTACTAGGAGTCAGTAAGTAGTATATGGAGAGTGCTTTCTACAGTGTTTGTTCTATTCTTGCTGGGCAAATGGGAATTTCATCTTGGACTTCATAAAATTGTGATAAGGAGTAAATGAACCAGGCCCTCATCAAGTGACAATCATGGTTATCTGAACTGGGGGTCGGTCCTGTTTGTCTCCCTGGGCGTTAGCATGTCTGGGCATGGAGGGGTACACAGCAGTCAGCCGGAAGACTCAAAGACTGACTGAAGAGGTCAACCCTCCCTACACAACAGCTTGTGAAGTGAGCCACAGTCCAGCCCAGGATAAATGCAGCATTTGGGCTTAATTGCCAATTTAATGAGCTGCTAAATTGGAATGTTTTTCAACATTTCTTAGCAGCTGAATATTCCCTGCCTACCTCCTATCCCCCAACCCCTACTCCCCATGGATCCCAGGGATAAACTCTCAGTAACTGAAAGCCCTTAAAGAATTAGCTCTCCCAGAACCTAACTCCTCCCAGATCCCTGGCAGATGCTCAACCTGGCCCATAGATTCTCCCATCTCTAGGGATTGTGCACTGCTAGCACCCATCCCAAGAGATGGCTCTAGGCTTCCCTGGGATCTCAATTCTCAGAATTCTGGTTTTGCAAGTGCCTAGATCAGTGTGGGGCAGGCAGTAAGTGCTTCATAAGGAACTGCTTTATAAGGAACTGAGTGAATGAGAGAATTGTTCCAGAATCATATCCAAGCCTCCTGCTCAGTGCTTTACCTCCCCGCCCAATCCCATTTCCCCTGGAAGAGCATGAGTTATGTGGTTAAGAAACTTGGTTTTTGGACCTAACTTGACCACAGATGTGGAAAGATCTGGTCCAGTCTCTGGATTTCTCCAGGCCAGTTTCTCACCCGAGAAAAGGCAGCTGTCACTCTATCAAACTCCATCTTGGGGAATGAGGATGTCTATATGGGGCAGGTGCTTCTCCCACAATCACTGGACACACATGGCAAGGGTCACACTTTAATTATCATTGCCATTCTCCTCCACTGCTTTCATTGCCCCCCTCCCCTCAGCTAACTCTGATTCCCTCCTTCTGAGGTCAGCTTCCCATCATTTCCCTCTTCAATGGGCACCTCTGTTTATTTTCCCACAGTTGGGAGGAGGGGGCTCAGTACAAATGGTGTGCCATTATTTTTTTTCAAACGTCATCTTCTCATTTAAATTATAGCTGTTGGAACTTTGAGGAGCATAATTAGCATAATTAGTGGGAGTGTGCTTTAATTACATTGCAGGCTCAGTGGATAGAGTGTCTGCCATCTTAGAAGACTGAACCGGGTCTGCAATTCGGGGAAGGTAAGTGAGCACCTCCTCCTGCACACCCACCTCCTGTCAAAGTGTGGCCCTTGGCAGCCTAGACTCGGGGGTGGGACATAGTCAGGGTCAGGAAACAATCCCTCAGAGTAATGAGAATTCGTAGAAGTGAGGGTGATCAGAGTGGGGGAGCATTTCTGGTTTCCTGCACATGCCTCACCCAAAACCCAATGATGTTTTTGGAAGCTCCCGGGTATTCCTGAAGGTATCAAAGGAAATGAAACAATGAAAGCCCTTCCTCTGTTTTATGGGCTTGATAAAAAAGAAAAACTTCTTTAAATAAAATTTTCCGTAACTTGGGTAAAAAATAAAAGTTTCATCTGGGCCATCAGTCTATGATATTACTGCCTGCGCAGAGCTGAAATTTCTCTTCCGTATTTCAGCCTCTGCCACCATCAGAGTTCTCCTCATATCTAACCCCTATTTCTCTCCCCCCTGACCCTGCCCCAGGATCCAATGTGCTGCCTGGACTCTTCTTTCTCTACGCATATCCAGTGAGCCCCAGAGACACCATCTCTGGCATTGGCAGGTCATCCCTACCTGATCCAATCGGAATTCTGGACAGCCAGCTGACACATGATGAGACGGTGCCGGCTTGACACGAGGCCCTGGAAAGCAACAGCGCTATCATTGGGAGGTTCCCTCTGCTCCCTCAGATCCCAAACCACATCCCAGCCAGCCCATTGTAAGAGTGCAACCATTTCTCAAAGTGACAAGGAATGTGTGACCACTTATCTATCTACCACATAGACAGAGATTGATAGAATGGATGGAAGAAGACTGAAAGGCAGGTTGAACTCAACCAGGCCAATTAAGGAGTCTCCATTGACATAGGTCACAGGGTCCATAGCACAGAGGTAAGACTAGCTAGGCAAACATTGGTTCAATCTGGCTGGTGAGGTGATTTCTCCAAGGGTCAAACAAGTTATCTGTGGGCAGAATGGGATGACTAGGAGAGAGAGCTTTTGGATTTTCTGGGACAGGTAGCAGTGAGCAAGGGGCAGAGAAATGATTAGCTCCTACTAATCAAAAGAATTTCAGTTTTGTGCAGATAATCTTTGTCCCTTTCTAATCAGAGAAATGAATCATACTGTAAGTGGTCTTGTGACATGAATAATATATGAAAGTTTTAATGTCCAAAGCTTTTTGTCCTAAAATCCCAGGGTCCAGTACACAACCAGCTACCAATCTGGCATCTATGGTGAGTCACATTTGGTCCTCAGCAGGTGTGCCTGTTCCTCTTGCAGTGAGCTCTCACTGGACCTGGCACTGTTAATCGCATCTCACCCAGGGGGCAGTTGTTCTTCCAGCTTCTGCTCCTCTATCTACACTCAGGTCTGAAATTTTCTGGGGTCTGTTCACCCCTCCCAAAACTAGCAGGCAAGAACTTAGTCACTTTCATAAATATAAAGCCTGAAAAGGCTCCATCCTGTAGCCTATGGAGGAATCTACTGCCTGAGGCTAATGCCAGTCTTTCCACATCCACTGATGGCCACGGCATCAGATAAAAATGACTTAACAATGGATACCTAGACTTTGCATCTTTGCAGTACATTCTTTAGAAAGGAAGTGATTAAATCCTGTGATACTTTCCACTTCCATCAGAATATCTTTAAGTTAGGAGGACAATTTAGAACTTGAAGGCTCTCCTGTCAAGAATAATTACATTCTTAATGTCAGTGATTCACTATTTCTACCTATATAAACTAAATTCAAATGCATTGATTGGAACAGCTCTCCTAGAGTACAATCTGTCCGACTGTTTCCCAGGTTTGAATCCTCACTTTGATTATTTAATAAGTTCTTTATCATTGAGACTTTAGTTCCAGTTAACATCAGAAATGGCAGAGAGGTGATTTTAGATTAGAGGGGTCTCCAGGGTGAAGGAAAGAACCGAAGGAGGAACCCACCTGCTTTCCATAGGAGTCATGGACTGGAGAGACAATGCCACCAATCACGATAAACCTTCCAGTTTTGTGCAGATAATCCCTGGCTCTTTCTAATCAAGAGAAGAAAAGTGCACATTATAAAGAAGAAAAGGGTGGATTACAGATGATAATTGGCAATAATATGTTCAGCTCTGTAAAGGTGTTTTTGCCAGTTAAAGAGAAACAGCCAACTTGCAAAAAGCAAACATTGGGGATTCAACAGGTTGTGGAGCCAAATTTCAGCCCCCAAAACAAAAGGATTTAGAGCTCTAGTTTTAAAGTTCCCCTACAGAGCAAGTTCATCTGTTTAGAGGCATTTAAAACAAGCACCTCACTAGAGCCATTATAGATCTCAAACCCTGTTTGACTGGGCATTTGCCCATGAGATTGGAATTCGCCTCCACTACCACTTGTAGAAATAACAAAGGAGTGAATAATTTTTTTTAAGCATCCCTATAATATGAAAGGGGGTGTGTTGATTGCCTCATCTAGTTACTTGGGGGGAAAAAACCACTAAAACAAATTAAAAGGATCTTCTAGATAATGAGAGAATTAGCAATCAAACCAGAAAGTCACTGTCATTACAGTTGGTTGAGAAAACTTCAGCCTGAGAAATTTCATGAGAAAATGCAGTAAACTAGGAAAGAAATGAAAAATTGTGTTCTCTTTTACCTCCAAGGGGGTTCCTTCATACAACTACCCATGGGTCTACACATTTATTCCTGAGGAAATGTGGCATGGGTTTTATAAGGTCAGGGACTCAATGTAAAGAAGGAAGGAAGCAGGGCCGGGCACAGTGGCTCATGCCTGTAAGCTTCAGCCTGTGAAGCTGCCGGGGCTAGGGATCGCGGTTCAAGTCCCGCCTGGGGCCTGTAGCGAGACCTAGTTACAAAAACATAGCTGGGTGTGGTGGCCTGTAATCCCAGCCACCTGGGAAGCTGAGGCTGGGAATTGCTGGAGTCTGTGGTACCCCAGGCAACGAGAGCCTGCGGATCCACCGGCAAAAATAGGGAGACCTACCCCCCCCCCCAAAAAAAAAGGGAAGGAAGCTGGTTTGTAAAGCTGGCTGTGTGGTTTACAAGCAAGTTCCCAAGATGACTTTGTTACTGCTCTCTTAAACTTAAAAATAATTCTTATCACATTTGACTTTCTTACTTTCAGTGTGAAATTTCTTAAAGATTTGAGAAAAATCATTAATAAGTCTAATTAAAAAAATAAGCACCACGTCAACAAAAAGACAGATAAAAACCGTGTGATCAAAACTCTTACACTGCTGGTGGGAATGTAAACTGGTCCAGCCACTATGCAAAGCTGTATGGAGGACCCTCAAACTAATGAAAATGAAACTACCACTTGACCCAGCAATCGCTCATCTAGGAATCTACCCAAAGGAGACCTCAATGTGGGTACAAAGGGACACCTGTGCTCGGATGTTTACTGCAGCACTATTTATAATTGCAAGGACATGGAAACAACCCAAATGTCCCAAAACAGACGAATGGATGAAAAAGTTGTGATATATATACACAATGGAATATTACTCATTAATTAAGAATGACAAGTTAGATGAATTTATGGTAACATGGATGTACCTAGAAGAAATCATATTAGTAGAAACAAGTCAAAAAGAAAAAGACACCAAATGGTTTCACTATTATATGGGACATGAGAAAGATAAACAAAATGCCATGAAGAAAAGTCAAAATAAGCTAACAACCAAATTGAAGTACACAAATTGGGGGAAAAGGAGAACAGAGTGGGAATGGTCAGGGGGCATGGGGGGGGGTGAACTCCAGGGATTACAAAGATGTGAAATTTATATATAAATAAATTGTTTGATTATTAAAAAAACATGATCATATCAATAGCTGCTCAGAAGCATTTGATAAGATTCAAAATCCATTTATGATGAAAACTCTCAAAACTTAAACATATCTTAACACACCAGAAGCCATCTAAGACACCAGAAGTCTCTGACAGACATCCTTTCTGGCTTTCTCAACACTATATATATATATATATATATATATATATTTTTTTTTTTTTTTTTTAAGTTTTACAGGCTGGGCACAGTGGTGTGCACTTGTAATCCCAGCCTTGGGAATCACTTGAGTCAGTGGGCTTGGGACTACCCCAGGCAACATAGCAAGACCTAGTCTCTAAAATAAAAAATAAAATATAAAATTTTATAGGCATACCACAATAAAACCAATATAAAAAAAATAAGAAGCATAGGTTTAGATTTACAGTATCATTAAGCAGTGAGTACACAGAGGTCCATTTACTCTGTTTCCAACTCCTTCTCTATTCCAGCCCCAGCACAGTCTTAATACTTGTATCTGCCCTAGCCATCTGAGCTCCCTTGCCAGCTGGGAGCAAAGGGGGTGAAGGATCCTGGGTAAGCCCCCTAAGCCAGGTGAGCCCTAGAGGGGGGACAGGATGGGGGTTTTGGTGGCCCCACCCACCAGCAGATGGCTGCTGCACAGGGCAGTCATCTGCAGCCCGGATCCGCGGAGCCATGTTGCCCCCTGCTCCTAGCCCAAGGGGAGCATGGAAGGGCGCAGGCTCAGCCATCTGAGCTCCGCCCCCGCACAGGGAGGTACTGGTGCAGGCTGGCTGGCTGGAGGGGAGGTGAAGGGGGGAACCCCTTCCATTTTGGTCTCACCCCAGCTAAACTTCAAGAGGAGCAAGAACATGCGTAACACAAACCCCATCATAAAACAGGTGAGGGATCATGCAAAAATCCAGCCCACAAGCCTGAACTGGACACAACAGTTGGACAACCAAGAAAACCAGTGCATGCGAGACAAGAGAAACAACTGTAGAGACATGATATCACAAATGCTCACCTATGTGCTCACCGGGCTGGGAAGACCTGGCCAGGACCTCATTTTGGAGATGCCTTCTAGGAGAACAATGCCCCCTCCCCACACTATGGGAGAGGAGAGGAAGACTAAAAATGGGGTAAACGGCCCCACATCAAAACTGCAAACTGAAGCAGAGGAGATGATCTACAAACGTCATTCACAGACGCCTGTATCCACAGAGAAGCTTCTTCACCGACACTGGCTGGGGTGAGACCCCCTAAATCTGACACCAGAGCCATAAGGTAAAGCAGCAAAGCAGCAGAGATGGGATTGGAGAAGATGGCCTGCAGCAAGAAAACATGGACAGAGTACAGACTGGCCGCCTAACGCAAACTTAAGACTGAAAACCTACCAGCAACGTTCGCCTGGTTCCCACAACACAGTCCTTCACCCAATGAAAGGACAGGGCCACAGGAAAGAGACTAATGGACTTAGCACAACTAGTAAACAACAGAAAGAGTGGGGTTTGAGAGACTGGAAGGGGCACCAGAGGGAGGAGGGAGGAGGAGGTATCCCAAAAACCACTTACAGAGGTTGTGATCTAAAGAACAAAATAAATAATATTAAAAAAATTTTTTAAATACTAATATCTGGTGTTAGTGTAGCACATTGATTGCACTTGGTTAGTCAATACTGACAAACTACTAGAAATGATAGACCATTGTTTACATGAAGATTCACTCTATGTGTTAGAGTTCTATAGGTTCTAACAAATGTCTGATCGCATGTATATATTACAGTTTCATAGAGAATATTTTCTCCACTTCAAAATCTATTGTTCTCCACCTATTCATCCCTCTCTCTTCCATGATGGTTTTTCTTTTTATTGTTTCTATAACTTGGCTTTTGCCGAACTATTAAATAGAATCATACACCATGTAGCTTCTTTTCCACTTGAAACACACATTTAAGTTTCCTCCACTTGAAACACACATTTAAGTTTCTCCCATGTCTTTTTGGTATAGACTATATCTCCATGAAGGAGGGAGGAGCACTGAAGCACAATGAAATGGCTGCATTTTTCCCATTCCCACTTATCTGCATGTGGCTTGGATTAAAAGCCCCAATGAGCCATGAATGGAGCTTCTTAAATGGGGGGCAGGTGGGTAGGAACAAGGCAGATATATAAATAAAGGGGGGAACTTGGAGGAAAGATTGGAGGAAACACATGGAGGAGAGATATGTAGAGACACTTGGAAGAAACACGTAGGCGAGAGACGTGGGAGCTGCTCCTGGTCCTGGCAGAGACAATAGGAGCCATTATCTTGATTTCATGGTAGATTATGTAGCACATACGTAGGCCTAATAATTTATTTTTTATTACTTTTTTGAGGTGTTGCTCTGTTCTCATTTTTATTTTTAATTTTTTTTTATTCTTTAAATCACAACCTCTGTAAACGGAATTGGGACACCTCCCCCTTCCTCTGATACCCCCTCTGACAACCCCTCCATTCACTCAGATCCCTCTTTCTTTCTTTCTTTCTTTCTTTCTTTCTTTCTTTCTTTCTTTCTTTCTTTCTTTCTTTCTTTCTTTCTTTCTTTCTTTCTTTCTTTCTTTCTTTCTTTCTTTCTTTCTTTCTTTTTGACACACTTTAGTTTGTTTGTTTATTTATTTATTGAGACCAGGTCTCACTATTTTTGCACACTTTAGTTTGTTTATTTATTTGCTTGTTTGTTTATTTTTTGAGACTAGGTCTCGCTAATTTTGCCCGTGGAACCATAGGCTCTCGTTGCCTGGGGCACCACGGACTCAAGCAATCCCCAGCCTCAGCTTCCCAGGTAGCTGGGATGACAGGCGCGCACCACCACGCCCAGCTATTTTTTGGAACTAGGTCTCACTACAGGCCCCAGGGACTCGAACCGTGATCCCTAGCCCCTGCCGCTTCATAGGCTGTAGCTTACAGGCACGAGCCACCGTGCCTGGCAGATCCCTCTTTCTTTGTTGTTTCTTAATCTGTGTTAAGTCCAGTAGTGAGGCAGTGTACTTTCACTGGGTGAGGGATTACGTTCTTGGAACAAGGTGAACTGTGTTGGTAGGTTTTCAATCTTAACCTTGTGTTGCGCAGCCAGTTTTTACTTATTTGTGGTCTGTCCATATTATCTCGTTGCTTGCTGTCTTCTCCACTACCTTGTCTGTGTTGTTTTGCTGCTTCTTTACCTTATAGTTCTGGCGTCTGGTTTAGGGGGCCAGTATTGGTGAAGAAGTTTCTCTGTGGGTACAAGTGTCTGAGGGGCTGTTGTAGATCATCTCCTCTCCCTCAGTGCACAGCTTTGCTGTCAGGCTAATGGCCTTCCTCTCCTATGAATGGGGAGGGGCACCTTGCTCTCTTAGATGGCATCTCAGAAATGAGATTTTGGCTCCTCCAGACCCGGTGAGTGCATAGATGTGGCTTCATGACATCTTGTCTCCATAGTTGTTTTTCCAGTCCTGCACACACTGGTTCTCGATATTCCATCTCTGGTGTCCTGCTCAGATGTGTGGGCTAGATTTTTACCTGGTCCCTCACTCATTCTATGATGTGTTTGTATTATTTGTGTTCTTCTGCTTCCTCCTGAAGATTAGCTGGAGTGAGAGTGAAGTGGAAGAGGCATCCTATACCTTCTCCCTCCACTGCTGCTCACCAGTATCTCCCACTGTGGGGGCAGCCCCGATGACTGGGCAGACAGCCCCAACCCCCCTTGGAGTGGGGGGCTTGGCCAAATCATGCTGTAGATTCAAATTTTTATTTTCTCCCTCTGTCCCAGCTCCCTGGGACCTGCCTAGCTCCTTTCTTGTGGTTCCCTCCCAGAAAGTACCTTAGCTTTGTGACAAATTCTCACGCCTCAGCAGCCCCCACTTCAAGGTCAAGGCATTTGCCCATGAGAAGATGGATAATTTGGGAGTTTTACTGGGAATCTGTTCTTTGAAATTCTTCTTTCTCTCTCTGTCTGCACATTAATTCTATTAACATTTTATGTTAAGAGACTGATTCCTTCCTTTGCCTTTGGGCATGCAAATGGCAAAATCCCTTTAAAAGTGTGTACCCCTGAATAATTTGGGGTCCCTAGATATATCTTGGTCATGGGTTAACAAATCTAATATAAAATATAGTGGTTATATTTTATAACCAACTGTATTGTTTAATTGGGATTTACTAAGAGTGAAACTTAAATATCATCCCCCACACAAATAAATATGTGAGGTCATGGATGTGCTAGTTGTTAACTAGTTGTGAGGGTGGGGGTATACTTTCACAACACATACATATATCAAATCAGTATGATGTACATTTTAAATATCACTGTCAGTTATATCTCACTAAAGCTGAAACTAAATAAAATCAATTCTAGAGCCTCTTCTGAAAAATGGTAAAGGGCTGAATACTTTCCAATTCATTTTATAAAGTCTGTACTAACTTGACAGAAAATCAGGCAGGGAGTATAAACATGCAAAACTCATTAACAAAGGACTAGCAAACAGCATCCCACCTATATAATATATTTATACCTTGGCCACCATGCATGTGTCCCAGGGATGCAAGTCTGATTCAATAATCTAAAAATTAGTCTATATAATCCAGCATATTAAGAGGCCACAGAAGAAAAAAAAATCACAATTATACCAATTAATATAAAAAACGCAGTTGACAAAATTCAATATTGACTCATAGTGAAAGCCCTCAGAAAACTAGTAACTGAAAGGAAATGTCTCAACATGACAAAGAACGTCTACAAAAACCTACAATAGATATAACACTTAATGGCAAAAGACTGAACTTTTTCTTCCTGAGATCAGGACAAGTGCTCTTACCACTGCCAGTCGGCATAATACAAGAAGGTCTAGCTAGCTCTGTGAAGCAAGACAAGGAAATAAAGAGCACACAGAGCAAAAGGGGTAAAAATATTTATCTATTATTTGCAGAGAAATATGATAATATACTTAGAAATCCCAAGACATCTACAAGAAAGTTCCTAGAATTAATAAATGAATTCAGCAAGGTCATAAACAAGCTCAAGATGAGTCAATCAACTGTATTTCTCTATGCTAGCAGCAAACTTTTAAAAAATGAGATTAAAAAATATAAAATCACTTGAAAAATTGAAATACATGAGTATAAATATAAAGTCTATATTTATAGGCATACACATACATCTATATAGGCAGAACTTGTATGCTAAATACTGCAAACTTTTGAGGAAAGAAATCAAAGTTATGTAGAGATGTACTGTGTTTGTGAATTAGGATATTCCATATAGTAAAGATATTAGTGCTCCCCAAATTGCTATATCAATGTAATGTATTTCCTATCAAATTCCCATAAAGATTTTTTTGTCTAGATAGATACAAAATAATTTTAAAATTTGAATGGAAGGGTAAGGATATTGGAAAAGGAGTGAAAACCAATTATCCAAATTCAAGACTCATTACATAGCTCCAATAATGGAGACTATAAAGTATTGACAAAGAGAGACACACAGAAATCAATGAAACTGACTCAAGAGTTTAGAAATAGCCTTGCACAGATATGGCCAACTGCATTCTGACAAAGGTGTGAGAACAATTAAATGCATGAAGAAAGAAAAGTCAATAAAACAGTGATAGAGCAACTGAAAAGTCTTGTGCAGAAACAAAACAAAACAAAAAAGCCTCCACCTGAATCTTCTGCCCTATACAAAAATTAACTGAAAATAGATTGAATTTGTAAAGCTGTGAAACTTTTAGATGAGAAAAACCTTTAGAACCACGGCTTGGTGAAGACTCTCAGACATGATACCAAAAACACGATGCGTAAAAGAGAAAATTCCAGTAAAATGGACTTAGGCAAAATTGAAAAAGTTTGCTCTATGAAAGACCCTGTTAAGAGGGTGGGAAACCATGTTATAGACTGAGAGAAAATATTTTCAGTCTCCATGTCAGAGAACTCATTTCTAGAATATAGCTCTAGAATAATAGGGTCTTCAAAATGCAACACTAGGGGAAATACCTAACAATTCAATTAGGAAATGGGGTAAGAGAATGATGAAATATTTCACCAAAAGGACACATGGCTGGCAAACAAGCAGGTGAAATAATGTTCAACAACACTAGGCATTAGGAAAATTCAAATTAAGATGTCATGTGATATCACTATTTACCTGTAGAGGAGTCAAAGGAAACAGAGGCAATATCAAATGCTGGTAGGATGTGGAGAAGAAGGATCTCTCACACACTGCTGAAGGCAATGTAAGATGGTGGATATTTTTAAAACTAGTTTGGTAGTTTCCAAAAAAGTAAACATGCATTTATCATATGACCCAACATTTACACTCCTCAGAATTTGTCCCAACAAATAAAAATTTATGTCTACATAAAAACCTGTAACTGAATTGTTTATATCAGTTTTATTTGCAATACCCAAATTCAATGAACCCCTAAAACATGTTGCAATCGGTAAGTGGTTAAAAAGCTGTGGTAGGTCCATAACAGGAAACACTCCTCAGTAGTAAGAAGGAAGAACTGTTCATACAACTGCTTGGATGGGTCTTGAGTTCATCATGAGGTGGGGGAAAAGGATCAGTCTTCTCACATTGCCTACTATATTATTCTGCTTATAGGATATTCTCAAAAAATGTATAGACTCATAGTAAGGGCTACAGGGAGACAAGGGAAGGAGGTGGGTGTGATTATAAAGCTGGTCTTCTAAGGAGATCTTTGTGATGATGAACTAGTTGGTTTCATGAATCTACGTAAAATAAAATGAAATATATCTATACATGCACTTTACATCAGTGTCAATTTCTTCTTTTTGATATTAGACTATAGTTACATCAAAAGTAACCCTTTGAGGAAACAAATGAAGAGCACATGGAACTTCTTTATACTATCTTTGCAACTTTCTATGTATCTATAATTAGTTTTTATTACATAAATAATTTATTTATATATGTATTTCACATCATTGTAATCCTCAGAGGTTACCCACCACCTCCCCTCCTGACTGCTCCAGCTGGCCCCCCTTCCCCATTGCGTACTTTCGTTTGGTTGTCCATATATTAGTGAAACCATTTGGTTTCTGTCTTTTTCTTTCTGACTCATTTCTACTCATATGATTTCTTCTAGGTACATCCATGTTACCATAAAATCATCACATTTGTCATTTTTAATTGATGAGTAATATTCCATTGTGTATATATACCACTTCTTTTTCATCCATTCGTCTGTTTTGGGACATTTGGGTTGTTTCCATGTCCTTGCAATTATAAATAGTGCTGCAATAAGCATCCGAGAACATTTCAAAATAAAAGAGTTTTAAAAGTTCAGGGTAAACTATGAAGCACTACAATTTTAAGGTGTGCAAATCCAGCAAATGGCAAGTCAACTGGTGGTGTTGTTTCCTTCTGGAACGTAACTCTGCCCATCCCTTCCCATTTTTGCAGCTGTCTAGATTCTCAGATTTGGGGTTGTTATGATTTGGAAGGTGCTTTCCAAAGCAGCGCTTCTCGAAAGTACATATGAGTCCTCTGGGGATCTTATTAAAATGTAAATTTTGACTCCTCTGGTCTAGGTGGGGCCTGAGATCAGGGTAGGGCTTCGGTGAAACTGAGAGGGACAGGCTCACTGAAGTACAAGTTCAGAATCTGTCTTTACTAAAAATTACACCTCTTATTCATCACGGATTTTTGCATTGATTTTGATTCTTTAAAAATGCCATTTGTCTTGATTACCAAGTTTCTGAAAAATTTCTTAAATGTTACACTGAAGTGGGCCATGTTACATTGGTTTTACACAACAACTTGAGATCCAGTTTTTCTAGCAAGCTCCCAAATGACAGCAGTGTTACTGGCCTACAGATTATATTTTGATTAGGAACAGACTATTTAAAAGACAGATGGGAAATCCCTTCAGTGTCAGGGTGCCCACAAAAGAAGTGATTTTCCCATTCCCACTCCCCTCCCACCTGCATTTAGCATGGCAAGTGTGTTTCTGGACATTGGCCAGTGACCCATAGGCAAAGCTGTAGTTAGAGCACTGGAATTTAATTTCATGCCAGACTTCCAAGGTGTGGTCTATTTTTGTCCATCAGCTCTGTTCCCAGGCACAAATCCAAATCACTCTAATATTTTACACTGAGGTCCAATTTGCCTTTCATTTGGTCTAAATTTCTTTGTCTCTATTCTCACAGAGAAACCCAAGGCAGATCCACTGTGTCCCATAACTCATTCTGGACCATTTAGAACACCCCCCCCCCAAAAATCTCCCTTTCTGATAGCCTGTGCTGGGCTCACCAGCCAGAGACACAACGCAACACAGTGACAACACAAAACATACCTGGAAAGTATGGATCCTTTCTATGTGTAATCAGATTCTATTTGCTCCTACTTTGCCCATCAATAATAATTCATGAGGCACACATGTCTTGTCTGCCTCCTGGCTACTCAGAGACCCAAGTGATGTGTGCAATCTACTCTCTTGAAGGGAGTTAATGGAGGAAATGCTGTGCACAGACCTTTGCAATTAACTCAATTTTCCCTTTTCTGCTGCAGTTAGAAATGACCCTTTGGCGCTGTCTTCACAACTGGAGCTACTTGAATTTTCCTTCTTTGTGAACTTCACAGAGGGGTCTGGATCTGTAAAAACTCTAAATAGTGGGAGGATCAAATACTGGATAATGAAGGAAGAAACAGGCTGTGAATTGCTCGAAGCAGGGTTATTCTTCCTTGGGGATTAAAACAAATTATTTTAAAGGAACCATCCTGTGACCTACCAAAGTGAATCTTGGGCAATCACTAACAAACTTAATGGGTGTTTATTGCAGTCAAGGCTGGGTGCCAGGTGCTGCAGGGGACATGGAGAAGTAAAAGATACAAATCCCACCTCCAGGGAGCTTGGGTTTTCAAGATGAGGACACCACATATTCTGCTCAGATAATTGATACCGAAACGAACTGTCCAAACATTAAGAGCTATAGGACTTCAGGGGAGGAAGCCATACTAATGGAATTGGGTGACCAACGAGGCTGTCCTAGCACAGATAAGGCTGGGTCCTGACAGCAGGGAAGAAGAAAGTGCATTAACTACATACCCTTTTTTTTATTATTTTGGTTCTTTGACCTCTGTTCCCTAAACCTGAAAGTACTGCCACTCCCAATGTTATCCAATTCCTAGACATAGTATACCACTCACCTTTGAGCATAGTTTTCAAATGTGAACTTAACCAATCCAGAGCCCATAGCCCCAACTACCATGTCCATCTAGTTCTCATGCTCAGATCATCCCATTCTCCTGTCCTAGTCATTCCAGACCAGGTACCAGACTACAGATCCTGAGTCACAGATCGGCTGAAATTACTAAACTAGCTTGCCTATCTTGCCCACTCTTTCTCATGGAAACCACAATAAAGGCTCTTGTCCATGTGTTTGCCCTGCTCCCTCTGCTTCCAAAATGAACCCCAAGCATCTCCTGTGCCCCCCCCCCCCCAGTGTGGCATGACCCCTCCTCTCGGGATCTGTGGAAACAACTCCTTTTTCAATGGCAATCATCTACTGACCTGTTGACCTTGCCTCACCTAAATATTGGAACCTGCATTTATTAAGTCAGATTGAAAAAGACACATGCTGCAAAATTTCACTCATGTGTGGTACATAAATAATACAATTGAAGTAAATATATTATAGGGGAGCAAGAATCTGACACCCCCAAATATATCTTTGACAAAAGGTTAATTTCATGAGAGGGACTTTGAAGGTTGTGTGGCAGTTGCTTTTGAAAAAGACATAAACTGTTAACTTCTCTTTTCAAGGGCATCTCCTTCATTATACTCAATCTCCTTATCTCTTTCCAAATGGAGAAGGCAGATCTGCATACAATTGTCTACTGTGATTTCTTTAGTAAACTCCCTAACTTTCTCCTCCTTTCTCTCCCCAAGCTTTCCTTCATTTTAGTTAAACTGCTTAAGATGGTGTCTGAAGCCATATAGTGAAATACTCAGTCATGCTGCATCTCTCCTATCTATATCAGAGGTGTATATATTATTATTAAACTTCATTTTAATTTTTCCATGCACCAATCTACCTGATGCTTATTTGATTACTTGTCAACCTAGGGGAACCAAGGGATGTACAGAATGATTTCCTTTGCATCCCAAAAAAGCAAAAATAAACTGCTAGACTCTTAGACCAATTAATGGGTACTAGAAAAGAAAGGGAGCTGGGGAAGGGCGTGGGTCAATCAGGTATGAGGTGTCAATTTTATGGTAGAAAAATAGAATTAAAATTTTAGGGGTGAACTTAATATAGTATATGTTGATGTTAAATTATAATGAACTTAAACTGAAACTTAAAATAATTTTATAATGCAATGTTATTCTGATTAAAAAATCTAAAAAAGAAAGAAAAAGGAAAACCTGCCTTTCAAGACAGAAGGAACATATTCAGCTGGGGGACACGCGTGAGTGGACAAAGTGGCCAAAGAAGGCATGTCCAGCAACTTCTGAAGGTAGGACTTGGCTTTTTTTGCTTGAAAAGCAATATAACATTTTTTCTGCTGTCATCAAGGTGTCATAACCTCCTACACAAAACCTTCCTGAGCCTTCCTCCAGTCCCAGATCCTCAGTCCCAATCTATTTGGGAAGCAGGGAGCTAAGGGATCGCATTTTCCTTTGGTGTGTGAAACTCATCAGGCCTGTGTTTGAGCTGTCTAAGCCATGAGATGGGTTTCTAGTCAGGTTTCTGCTTACATCTGAAAAAAGCATTGCAAGGCAGTGTTACCCCTGATGTTGATCTGCAGAAGGAGCCATGGGCACACCAGGCCATCCTTGGACACAAATCAGTTCAGTGAGCTCGGGAAGTTCTCTACTATGTGCAGGCTAGTTATGAACTTTCTCTCCACTGGAAACAATTTGCTTTGCTCTTCCTCCAGTCAGCCTGTTCTCCCACCTCTTTGGAACTGGAGCAGAGGATGTGAATTAACCAGTATAATATCCTATCCCTTCCTTTCCACCCTTTACCCATAACTCTAGGTGGAAGAATGCAATAGGAAGCCCTTTGTGGTTATGAGACCACAATTTTCTCTTCACAGTGAAAGGTAATTTCTTAGTCCTGTTTTTCTCACTCAGAAAGATACATGATGGAGCTGCATTTCCCAAGAGGACGATAGGGAGTGTTCTTTGAAGGGATGACAGTGTGTCCACATCTGATGGAAAAATCTACCAACCCCAAAGTATGTCGCCTTCACAAAAGTGCTATTTCATAAGAGGGGCCCTAGAGGATGCTAGATGGAGGTTTTCTTTTTATAAAGATCACTTCTGTAATGGTGTGTATCAAGAAGACCTAGTCTCCTTACTGCTTTTTCAATGGAAAAGTTTAACTTACTCTACATACCTTGGTCTATAATGTTTTTCCCAGTTATCTTCCTGACTGTCCCTTGTGTTTTCTTCCTCTTACCACAAAATCCTGCTCTAGCTAAGCTATTTCAGATGGCATCTTTGAAACTATGTGGGTGAGTTATTCCATGTCTACAGGAGGTAATGTGTTATTATTAAACTCCTTTTTTTTTGTTGTTTTGTCAATCTGTTTGATGTTTATTTGATTGTCAGCCTACATGAACCTAAAGGAGCAGAGGAAAAATTCCACTTCTTCCCAGTCTATGTACAGGCCCTGCCCACCAGGCTGCATTTGGAGAGCAGACTGAGTTCCCTGAACAGACTTGTACAGAACAGCCCTGCAAACCATGTGAAGCTCACCTGGACACACAGAGTCCTGTTCTCTGTCCCTCCATCAACTGCCCTGTCCCCATCATACATGCCTCACATTGTCTAAATTCACCAGGAAAAGTAACAAAGGCTTCTCAGAGTCCTGGCTTGACTAGATTATCTCTAGTTCCTGGATTCTATCCCATTCATCTGGCTTTTGCAGCCACTCCTGTTTGTAACCCTGAACAAGCTTTCAGAAAGACATAGAGGACATAGTCTCTCCTTCCCCTATAACTGATTGTATTTGCTCCACTACCTCTAGTTTGGAGAATTCACTTCCCTTGGTCTTTGCAGCTGGGGAATGATTTATGATCCTCATTTCCACAACCATCACTTCTGACAGATCGAGCTTGGTGAACTACTCATGTGCCTCAGCTAGGACATGCTAGACTCCTTTCAAATCTTCTCTAGGAAAGTGCTCCAGATCTCCAGCCCCCAACCTTTCCAAACCAGACTCCAGGCTTCTTGGAATTCTCCCATTGTTGAAAAGATTTTTTTCTATTTAGTTCTTCAGAAATTGAAAGCTAAATATATACATAAAAAATATGACATGAACTGGTTTCCCCTTTAGTGAGACTCATAAACATATGAGAGAATTATTTTAGAAACCCACAGACTGCAGTACTAAATATAACTGGGTGGGTGGGTGGGTGGATTGAGGTGGAAGGGAATACAGTGGAAGATGAAGGGAAAGGAATAAAAGAAAGAGAACCCATAATGTACACAACCCACCATGGCCTCACATCCAGGTGAGAAGTCTCTGTCCTTTCATGGAACCTGGGTCTATTTTAACCACAGAATAACACACAAAGTGTGTTATTCCACACTGTTAACCATTAACCTCTCTGAGTACAAGTTCACCTTATAGGTGCCTAATTTAGGGATAATTCAAGCTTTGAAGTAGAGTTTATCCAGGAAACAGCTTTGCTTTTGTCAACTAAGGTAAGTGGAGAAAGGACAGAGGAGGTATCTTTTTGCAAGGACTTGGTTCCCCTGAGGCTGTAGTACGAGGTGATTTTAAAGGTTAGAGGTTGGCTTTTTTCCCTAAAGCATGTTACTGGAAAAACAGTTTGCTCTATCATTTTCTTACAGGCTTTTCATGTTCCCCTCTGCTACCCCTAAGTCAGGAGAAATATCTTTCTAGAATAAAGTTGCCATGCTAAAGTGCCCATGTTTGCTGAACACTTTCATGGCTTTATCACCAAAAGTTTCAGGTCCTGAGAGACCTTTTTCTCATCAGCAAATTGAGATGGTTGATGTGGTAAATGGAATAATGGCCCTTCAAGGTTCTAATCCCTGGAACCCACAAATGACCATACCATGATAAAAACAAAATAGCAAAAACCCAGCAGATATGCAATTAAATAAAGAAATGAAAAAAAAATCCAGATGGGTCAAATGTCCCCACAAGGGGGTGGCAGGAGAGCCAGACTCAGGAGGGGTGGGAAGCTGAGAGCATGGAGATACTTGAGGGTTGAAACCATGAGGTTGATACCATGAAACAAAGAAGTATCCAGCCTCTGGAAGATGGAGAAAGCAGCGTAGACTCCTTCAGGTCTTCCAAAAAGAACACACCTTGATTTTAAGACTTCCAGAACTATTATCACTCTGGTTTGTGCAATTGCTGACAGTAGCAGGAGGAAATGAATACAGTTGAGCATGGTACCCCTTCCCTCCCCCAGGATACACAGGGAAAGTCATAAGTTTTGTGTTCATTCATGTATTGAACCAAAAAGAAGAATCAACTCAACACAGCAGCAGAGAAAGGAAATAAGCTTACAGAAAATGGACAAAGTTTAGGGCTCTTTCAGGGTCAAAATTGGACCAAATTTTAAAAGAATTCCATTTTTTTTTTTTTTTTTTAAGACTAGGTCTTGCTATTTTTGCCCGTGGAACTGCAGGCTCTCGTTGCCCGGGGTACCACAGACTCAAGCAATCTCCAGCCTCAGCTTCCCAGGTAGCTGGGATTACAGGTGCGCACCACCACACCCAGCTATTTTTTTTTGGAACTAGGTCTTGCTACGGGCCCCAGGCAGGGCTCAAACCGTGATCCCTAGCCCCGGCCACTTCATAGGCTGAAGCTTACAAGCACGAGCTACGGTGCCCGGTCTTCAAAATTTTATCTTTAAAGAAAATTAGGTAAAGAAATGCATGATAATATCTATAGATATCTCAAAACAAAGACTTTGATATTCCTTAGGTTAAGTAATTGGCCCCTAGGAGAAAATAGAGTTTAAGTTTGTTGGTTCTAGGCTCAAAACCCATAACCTACAAAGTCGGAGAACCTGGGTTTGCATGCTGCACCCATAACTACCTTGGATCACCTGCTCTGACTGCTTACTCACTTCTAAGCTAGAGATAATATTACCCAGCTCTGGACTGTTAGATAAGAGCAATGCAAATAACCTGGCACAGCATCAGCACCTAGCAACACTGTATTTTATTGCTGGGAGAAGTCCAACAATGCTTTGGGGGCAGAAAGTGAAGGTGGGACAAGGGCATTTTTAAATCTCTTTGAAGAGCCTGCAACTTGCCAGTGTGAGAACACTGGATCTGAAAAGTCTTACTTTTCACCTGCCACATTTATCAGTACCCAGTGAGATGTCACTCTTGGTGCCATAGCCTCCCTCATCCTGACCTCCTTCCAACAGATGTTCCCTTTGTGGGAAGCCCTCTGTGGGACCCCCATGTCTGACTGCTCCCAGATTTTGAGTTCCACTTGACCTCAAGTGAAACTAAAGTTCTGAGTGCTGTTAGAAAAGCCTGAATCAGGGTGGGGGCAAGTGGCACTTGGGCAGATTTCCACTTCTTTTAAAGCCTTCGTTGAGTGGTTGACTATGTCTGGATGATGTATGGAGGAAGAGTAAAGGGCAGGAAATGTGAGGTGGGCCTCTGCTCTCCGGATTATTGATTGAGCTCTGCTGGAAGCAGACAGAGCAGGTTTCTGCTGCAACGGATGAGATTGCCTTGAGCGATTTCGTTTGTCCTATGAAACTTTTGGCATTCGTGGAGAATTTTGCTTCTCCAAGAGATATCAGTGAGAAGCAATTAAAATGGCCTGTAGGATTATGATAAGAAATAAAATATTGTTGTTGTAGATCCCTTTAAGACAAAAAAAATATTTTTAATGATCCTAATTATTGTGAGTGAAAGTGAGAGGAAGTGTTCACTCTAACACACTGTTGCTGGGAGTATAAATTAATCAAACCTTTTAGGAAAGTAATATGGCAGCCAACATTTATCAAAATGACAAATGGGCATAACCTTTGACCTCACAGTTCCACTTCCAGAAATCTCCACTGCAGAAAAAAACTTGTGCATGTGCACAGATATTTGTTCAAAAGGATGTTTCATTTCAGCATAGTGATAATTTTAAAAAGTCAGAAATAACTACGGAAGCTCTTTGGCCAATAATGGCATGTGTGTATAAAAGAATATTATACAGCCATTAAAAATGAAGTAAAGTAACTCCATATGACAAGAGAAGATTTCCAGGTATATAGGTGCTTGGGGGTGGAAATTAAGTCACAGACAGCATGTATAACATGATGGCAATTGAACAAAATGATAAGAATGTGACATACTTTCAGGTAATCATAATAAAAGGAGTAAAGAAAATAAAATAGATATGAAAACCAAAGATCAGGAGGCAAAGTATGGCAGAGCAGGGGAAAACAGCTCATAGAAATCTGGAAGATGGAAAGCTTGGCATGGCAGGTTGGTGCTATAGTCAGAGAGGCTGGAAGGAGAATAACATGGAAGATATTTGGAGCTTTACCAAGCGCTGAGAGGGTTACAAACAGGAGTATGATCTGAGTTACATTTTTTTAATTCACTTGGTTGCTAGATGAAAAATAAATTGTGGGGAGGCAAGAGTGGAAGAAGCAAGACCAATTAGGAGTGATTACAGGGGTTCAGGTAAGAAATAACAGGCATGAACTGATATCACCAATGACAGGGTAAATCTGCTATCATTTACCTGTGAGGGAGATCAGTTAATGGATCTTACAGGGTGTTTGATAACAAACAAAGATAATATGTTTTAAAGTAAAAAAACAAACAACAATAGACAAAAAAAACCTACATTAATTGGAGAGTAACATTATAATAGAACTAAATTTTATCGTACTTATTAATTATGCAGCCTCTTTTGTTAGGCTCATTTCAGACCTGGTCAAGTCTTTCCCATAGAACTCAACAATTTATTCAGCCACCTGATAGGATATTATTAGTTTATAAAACAGGTAGTGTCCCGCTTGTCCCTACAACACCCAAGAATCAAAAGGAAGCCTTAGGAAATCTGTGTAAATTTCCAAAACGAGAATCAGCTCCCATAGTCTCTTGCGCTGGATTGTGCTTAAGCTTGCTTCTCTCTCTGGTTTTGTTCATATTTCTTTTAAGTTAAAGTTCCAGTGCCCTTAGAACACCTGATTTATTTTTTCATCCTAATTTTAAGCATTGCAAATATTTTCTCTTGGGTGAAGCTTTTCAGCACTTTTCTGAAAATACTGGGGAGGACACCTGCAGAATTATGGACATTCACCCCAGGCAGCCCACAGCTCTGTTCTTGGAATGTAACTGATGAGTTTTGTGACCTTCTGCAGGGAGGGCAGTTCTAATTAGAGGAAGGAGAGAGACAACTCCGATTGGGGAAATCTGCAGACTCAACCTGGGCATGGCTGGCTGAATTCTCCCAAGCATTCCTAAGATGATGGATTTCTCATTAGTCAAGACCTTGGCTAGCCATCTGGGTCTGGGGCTCCCTGGACCAGCTTTTCTTACAGTGCTGATCTCAAGACTGCTTTCAAGAAACTCCCCGTGTGAGCAACCAGTGCAGAAAATGTCATGATCTCTGCAGAACACCCAGAGTAACCCAGCAACCCCTGACCCTAAACGGCCTCAGATAGCAAGTCACAGCTCTTTTCTTTGCCCTATCAGCTCAAGCATCAGTCAGACACCTCTTTCCACTTCAAGTTCTGTTTCCTCTTCTGTCTCTGTAGTTTACCAAGCTGAACAATAAGAACCCTCTATCTAGGGTACTTCTGGACCAACCATTCACAACTGGGGTCACTTTTACCTCTCTGGTGCCTTTTGACAAATGACTGACGACATCTGTGGTGTCCCAAGAGGATGGACATATCCCATCAAGTGGGAAGAGACCAGGGATATCCCTTCCACCACATCCCCTGCCCCATGCACAGGCGGCCCCACAGCAGAACTACATGGTCCAATGTGTCAGCAGAACCATGCTTGAGAAACCCAGTTCTAAATAAAACAAACCTCTGTTTGTTTGCAGTAGGAATTTATAATAGGAATACAGACCCATGAAAAGAATTTATAATAGGAATTACAGACCCATGAAAAGAAGAAAGCACGGCTTTGGGACTTTAGCATCTGCTTTTCTGTTCTATATAGCACAAGTAACTGCTGGAAAAAGCAAATGATTTAAATACTATTATGACAACATGTCCAGCAAGACAAAGGGCAATCCAACTTATTGGAAGGGGAGCTGTAAGAAATGAGTCCTGAGGGCTCTGCTCACCCCAGAGATTACACATGGAGATTTCACCCTGTTCCAGTGAAGGAGTGATCCCAGACAAGCCCCGGCTCACTCACCCTCTTCCTCTCCATCTGCTCCTTCTCTTTCTTTCACACAGAGAATCCCAGTGTCAATTCTAAGCTTCAGAAATACCCCTGAGCTGATGGAACAGAACGTTGTCTATGAATAGTAGTTAAAGAGCACAGAATCTTGGAAGGAGCAGGCTGGGCGACTTAGGGGATTCTTGGCCAGAGATCAAGGGAGACCCTTTCTCCTTGTAGGTCCTAATTAATGAATTGGTTCTTTGTGAAAAGCAGTGAGGGAATAACTCAGACACACAACAGAGAAAAGACTTCTCAGCAGCCTGTTTTCCAGACACTAAATCATATTATGTAATAATCAGGTAAAACAAATTGCCCTGGTCTCTTGGCACTCTGTGGAAAAGAGTTTTTGCTCTTCCAAGTTCAAATGGCAGGCACCTCTGTGTGTCTTGGCAGGAGTGAACAAAAAGGCTCGTCCTGAAGTTCCCTGGAAGGACTTGACTCTCGGGTCAGGAGACAGGATGGTCTGCTTTATAGGCTGATTAATGGCTATGAATCAGAGTAACCATTTTCTTTTCTCATGCAGACCCCAAGAAACAGGGACCTGCTCAGAACAGAGCAACACACCTCACTCTTTTGGTCACCTTGACATACATACACACACTCTCTCTCTCAAACATTAAACATACTCACACATATCTAAACACATACATGTGTGCACATATTCATCTGTACATGCAACACATATACAGAGCCTGGTGTTCTATATATGTCACAACAGACATTCAGAAGCAGACTGAGAGGCAGAAATGGACAGGAAATCATTTTTCTAGGCATGTTAGTTACAGACGTTTTCTTTTTCTTCTTTTTTTAGTAGTTAAGTGTTTGAATACTTTCTGATTTGGAAACAAGTTACAGTCCAAGACAAAGAACACCCGTATACCACTCACCCAGATTGCCCATTTGTTATGACACTCACTTTTTTTTTTTGCTTGATCATTCATTTGTATTTATTTGCTTTGTGTAGTCATAGCATTAAAACTTTTGAAGTAACTGATCATAAACTGCCTCTTGACTCTTAAATATGTCAGGATATATTTCCTAAGAAAAAGGACAGATTCATGATTTTTACTAAGCTTTATTGTCTTTTTCTAGTTAGAAGAAAGATGAAAATTTGACAAATGGTTAAAAAATCTGGATCTGTAAAACGGGATTTTCCAAGAGTCTCTTGGGATATCTGGGTTCAAGTACTGGTTGTACTACTTTCCAGTAGTGTGCCTTTGGATACCAACTTAAATCTCAATTTGTTCATCTGTAAGATGGGAATAATGCTGTTATCTCTTCCATACGCTGCTGTCAGAATCCAATGGAATAAGTCACTAAATAGACTAGGCAAAGACAGGCTGAGCATATATATCTCATGATACTCAGTGACAGTAATGTTTAGTATTTGCTACTGCCATTTCTTTCTCTCTTCACTTCTCATTTTCTTGGAATTTTTCAGGATTTTTACTCTCTAGTAGTTCTCCAATCAGTGTATTCTCCTGTGACACCCAACCCCACAGTTTTCATTGGTGGAGCTGGCATCAAACACACAATCCTACTAATTTCTCTTCCTCCACTGTCAGCATTCCCCCTACACACACACACACACACACACACACACACACACACACACACTGATCTTTGTTCAATTTAACCATGACAAATTTAGGAATCCATAAACATACCATATAATAGAAAAGAACAAAGGACTCATTTTTGGTAAGGTTATTAAAGTGCCTGTGGTTTTTAAAAACTTTTTGAATATGCTTGAATCCACTGCTGTTATTACACATTATTCCTTTTCTAGTAATTTTATGTATCTCTTTTTTTTCTAATAGGCTAAATTTGGGAGTCTTTTTTGTTTGCTTTTTTAAGTTGAAGTATCAATGTTTCCCATCCCAGTGTTCTGACAGAACGGGATTTCCCTCCTCAGGTGTGGTCACTTGCTTTGTGTAGTCTTCCACACCAGCACCCATAGTCCTCCCGCACAACCCATTGTGCTCACCCCACTTGTCATCACCCGTTCCTTCTCCCTCCTGCTCTGAAAGCTGCAGATCTATGATGAGCGTGAGTTTTCACAGATTGGTTTTAAATTTTGTGTTTGGACTCTTTGGTGGTTTTCTCTGTATCCCCACATTTAAGTGACACCAGTTGTTACCTCTTTCTCCTTCTGGCTTATTTCACTGAACATAGTCCCTTCCAACTCCATCCATGTTGCTGCAAATGGTGTGAGTTTATATGTTTCAGCTGCTGAGTAATATTCCATTGTGTATATGCATATCTTCTTGGTCCATTCATCTGCTTGAGAGCCTTTAGATTGTTTCCATATTTTGGCTATTGTATATAGGATATAATGAACATTGGAGTGCAAGTTTCCTTTTGAATTAGTGTTTTTGTATTTTGGGGAAAGATTTCTAAAAGTGGAAATGCTGGGTCATGCTGCAGGTCCATTTTTAGTCTTTTGAGAACCCTCCACACTACTTTCCATAAAAGCTGCTTTAAAGTAAAACAACCACAAGAATCAGCATGCCTGAGATCATATCTTGTAATATGCATAGGCAATGACTTGCATATAGTAATAACCACCAAAGAATGGGGATACTGGCTTTTGTGTACTGGGGTCAGTCTGCTGTACTTTCTTTCTCTAGGCAAGGATATCTGGGTATGTGGTTTGTAAGGAAAATGAGAACAACTGTCTGAAGTACACTTACTATATTCCTATCACTTGCATAAAATGTTTAGACATTCCACTTTCACTCATCTCTTTTTGAGAAATACACATATTAAAACTTCCTAAATACCACAAATAGGCAGATGCCAAGGAAAATGCTGGAAGAAATGCCTCGAAACAGAAAGTTGTGAGATCAACTGGGTTTTCTCTTCAGGGATCTGCTAGGATGTGCTTATGGCGAACTGGCAGCTTTGGCTGAGCCACGATTTTGGGTGTTTCAGCTTCTGAGTCAGGCTTTACCGACAGCGGGGGCAGCTGAAAGTCACAAGCAGCCTTCCTGTTCTATGTGAGCACCCACTCACCCTACAACATGCCTTCAGACCCTCCTACAACTACATGTCTATAAGATAAAGTCCAAATGACCAAAAGTAGAGTATTTAGTCCTTTAATATAAACTCTGTTACTATTCCTGCCCTTTTTTCCTTAGCAAGAAGAGTTCCTGAACACATCAGTGGTGCCTTCACCATCATGTACAACTGCCTCAAATGCCTCCTCCACCTTGGCAACACTGCCAATCATTTGAAGTACAGTTTTCCAGCCACCTTCCTGGCCTCCAGAGAAGAAGGGACTATTTCTTTCTACAGTTCCACAAAAATTTTCATAATAGGTTTAATCATGCCTCCTTTGGAGCAACTCAAGGTCTAAACTGATGCTGACTCTTTTTTGCATACATAGCCCCCAAGCTCTCTTTATCAGCCTAACAGTCAAGCCTACTCAGCCAGCACTGGAACATGGCAAGTTTTGTGCTCAGCTATCATCCATGGGTGTGTGAAAATATGGGCACCCTATCAACTAGCATTCTCAGTCTCAAAGTGAATTTCTCACAAATGGATGCACTTGCTATGTTGGCAAAAAAAAAAAAAAGATGCTCTACCCTTTGTATATATTAGTTTTGTGAATTTAAATCTCCAACATCACCTCCTACAGATTTTAATTTAAAATAATTAGGTCAAAAGTTTAAATGAACGCTCCACCTTAATATTCTAAATTATTATTTTGTTGTTATGATGGAAAACATTGGTAAACCTTGCCAAAAAGATGCTGCTGTTGATATATATATATATATATATATATATATATATATATATAAAATCAACAGATTCAAGCAAATATCCACCCATATTGATGATCTGACTCTGAACTCACAGGGAGTAGACTTCAAATGGAAATAAAAACACTCTCATCATACATGTTTTTTAAACGGTCTCTTCATATTGCAAGGGTTTAAATAAAAATTGTAAAAAAAAATCAAATTTCTCATTGATGGTATTTCCACATTTGTGAATGCTAATATGCCTCATATGTTTGGTGACACAGATTATCTGTAGAGGGTGTGTGTGTTTCTCTTAATGCAAATTAAGGATTCATGTCCAAATCACTTTTAAAATATTAGGGTAGGCTACAAACTGAGCCAGTCATCAAATTTTGAGAAATTCAAACCTTTACTCCTTGGAGAATTTTTCTACACAATGACTAGTGAAATAAAATACCCCTCTGGGGGTGAGATGAGCCTTTGTTTCTCTTCCTGGGCTTATTTTCTGCCCATCTTGATGTCATCTACAAAAGGGGACACTGAGACAGTGAGACAATGGTGGTGACATGGCCCAGAGTCTCCTCTGACCCAACCCTCATCCTTGGAATCTGGAATTCATTTTGAAACAGGTAGCAAAGAACCAGATCAACCATGAGGAAGAATAGGTCATCCTCATTGAACAGGGTCCTCTCTGCCGGATTGGGGCAGGGGGGAGAGATAGCTGGGTCCTCTCTCCTCTTTAGGCTCTTCAACTTGAAAAAGGGAGTGAGTTCATGCCCTACACACATTCTTTCTGACCCATCCTCTCCTCATGTCTATGAAGATAATGTGCCAATCTAAACCAGGGTCCCAGATTTCCTCACAGGCGGCCATAGGCCCAGTTCCAGACCTGAGGCAGGCCAGCCCACAGAACCTCTGAGCTGGCCAGGGTGTTTATACTTTCCTTGTGCTCTGGAGGCCAAAATTGTTTCTCATCTATTTTGCTACCTCACCCACCTCACCCCTTAGTAGAGCATCTGAAAAATAGATAGTCCACAAATATTTGGGTGAGTGAATAAAAAAGCAGTACCAGGCAAAATTTCTTGTAAATTGTTGCTTATTTGATTCCTTTTCTTCCCATTTGTGGAAACTGAAACTTTCTTTCCCTGCAGCACCAAATCTTCCCTCAGAACCTTGGCTCTGCATGTTGGAGTGTCAGTCAGCACCCTTGCCCTCCTCCACATTCCAGGCCTCAGCACCTCCCTCAGGCCCTCAGCCAGTTGTGACAGAACTCTGACACTACTAGTCATGAGACAAGTGTGTATTTTATAAAAATGACTGGATCTGTGTCTCATATAGTCTCAGTCTAATACAGGCCTCAGTTTCTCCCTGAAAGAGTGACTCTAAAATGGGATTTCAGTCACCTCCTTGTCAGGTGAGGTAGATCTCTCTAGATTGGCATCCTTGGGTGGCACCTCAAAAAGTAGCAGCTTCAGCCTGTGGAGCTCAGTCATTTGGCCACAGGACATAGGCCCAGGTTCACCCAACATATCTCAGTTTTCTGTCCTCAATACCACCTGTAGCTTGATTTCAAAGCAGAGCCTGCAAGTTCTGATTTACGTCTCTGTCCACCTCTACACCATCCCTGGAGGCTGAAAAGCTTATTAGAGTTGACTAAGTTTCCCGTCATTTTATTGGCAGAGAAGTGAAGGCCCACAATTGCTCTGAAATAACACCATGGGTTGGAAAAAGACTCATGAACGCAGACCCCAAGGCCATTACCCCCAGGTCTTTTGTCATTGGTCACCAGACAGGCTTCCACCCAGTTTACAGCCAGGAGTTTTCGTCGCCTATTCAAAACTTCTAATTGAGGCCTGCACGGTGGCTCCTGCCATAAACTTCAGCCTGTGAAGTGGCCGGGGCTAGAGAGCAAGGTTCGAGTCCCACCTGTGGCCCGTAGCGAGACCTAGTTCCACAAAAATAGCTGGGCGTGGTGGCATGAGCCTGTAATCCCAGCTACCTGGGAAGCTGAGGTTGGGGATTGCTTGAGTCTGTGGTACCCTGGGCAACAAGAGCCTGCGGTTCCACAGGCAAAAATAACGAGACCTAGTCTCAAAACAAACAAACAAACAAACAAAAAAAAAACCAAAAAACACTTCTAATTGAAAGCAACTGTGAGCTAGACTCTTTACTAAGCACTAGAGATACAAGACAGAGCACTCAGGATGAGAAATAGAAAAAAATCCAGAGCTGCAAAAGTTGCAATCATAGCCAATGTTTCTGAGTGCTTTGTATGCGCACTGCACTCCCAGCTTCAGGAAAATAATCACTAATTATTTCAAAAGGGATGCTTGTGGTGCTGCAAAATCTCAGCAATCCATGAGAAGGTGGGCAATGGGTCACTGGGTAATAGGCCCCAGGGCGTGGACCACTGGCTAGCTCACTCCTGCCTTGCCTCCCATGCAGGGGCTAGCCCCAGCCCTAAATCTTGAGAGTGCCTCTCTCCCTGGCTTTGACTGGCCCTTCCCCTCTCCACCCGGAAGCCCTTCTGCCTGTTCACAGCCCCCAGCCACCTGTGGAAGAAGAGCTCAAGCCAGATAAAGAATCAGGGCCTGACTCCACAGCTGGCTTCTTACTTGAGAGGAAGAGGGGGATGTGGAAGAACTGAGTTTCTTTTTGGGTTTGGAAGTCAGATCCGTTCTGGAAGATTTATTCATGGAATTATGAATCAGAGCGAGGTCATCTTGTTCTCCTAAGAAGGGAACCCTCCCCCTCCAGCCCTACACACCCCCTCCCAAATAAAAGAGTGGGGGAAGGAATTTCAGAGGACTGGCTGCTCTTGAACAGGAAAAGGAGGGGAGGGCAGAGAACCATTGTACCACCCCCCCTCCCTGGAAAAAGTCCTCTGTCCTTCCTGGCTGGTGAGCCAGAGGCCAAGGGCTCCATCTGCTGAGGCCTTGTGGAGACACACTCAACACCCAGCAAGCCTCTTATTGACTTCTGCTTTGGCCTCTACTGGTCTTCCTAAAATCAGACACAGGCGTTGGGTGACCACCGGGGCCTGAGCAGCGAAGGGAGAAGGGCAGAGAAGTCCAAGCCCCTTCTGGATTTTAAATATCACCTTCTGTTGTTTGACTGTCTGGTCTGCTCTAGTTGGAGCAGGGGTCACCAAGCACAGTTCATAGACAAGGTATTCCCGAACTCCAAACCGCCATCAGTTCTGGTCCTGGTTCCACTGGGAACTGGCTGGTGCCACTGGATTTTTGTTGCTCCACCCAAAACCCCTGCCTGGTTTACTTGATTCCACACACATCAAGCATCTGCTCTGTGCTGTGAACTGTGCTGTTGCCCCAATACAGAGAATTTCAGACTCCAACTCCAGTTGTGTAGTACAATGGTTCTCTGCCCTCCCCTCCTTTTCCTGTTCAACTGTAGAACTGGAAGCTTCAGTGTGGCCAGAGAAGCTCCCCAATGTGCCCAGAGTTGGCCTTTTATCATCTTGATAAGAGAACCAGAGCTCAATCAACCCTCCTGGTAACCTTACTTAGAGAATGATGATTGTTTTGAGAGCAGTGAGGGCCTGGAGGCTAATGAGAAGATTTTGTCCTTTGCCTGAGTCTTCACCCTTCCTTAGTCAAAGAAATCATCATTCCTTAAGCTTCTGTACTTTTCCTAATTGAAGTAGTCACTGCTCCCCTTTTCGGATGGAGAAGACGATCCTGGGGGGGTGGGGAGGATTTATCCAAGTGTTGATTTATCAATGAGCATGTCCACTTTATCTGGAAATCTAATCTTTACTCTCAGAGAAGGATGTGTTACCCTCTCCTTGTCACTCATGTGAAGACTCTTCATCCCTGTCCTTGACAGCCTAGGTCCCTAAACACAGGATAAATGCCCAAATCTGTTCCATTATCTCTTGAATTTACAACCACGGAAACTGTTCATACTTATGTGATTAGATTGACTGTTTTTCCTTTGGTAAGCTTGTGGCACTGTTTTGATTATTCTCCAGTCATAAAAAGCCCATAAGGGTGGGCTGTCTGCACCCTCAGAAGTCATTTATGGACCAGTGTGGGGTGGGGAGAGATAGGATGAAGACTTATAAACAGATTTTTCCAGTGCAGTGCCATATGCAGGGGTTATAAAGCACAAATGAGATGATACATGCAACTGTGAGCAATTTGAGGATCACCCTGATCACCCCAAGGTTGAGCCAGCTCTCCTAGGAGAATCAAGAGCAAGATAGGAAACTTTCTTAATGTCTCCAAGGGCAATGCGTCCTTTCTCAACAGGACCTCTGTACAGCAAGGCAACCTTCCTTCCTCCCTCTCTCCCTCCCCTCATCTTCTCTTCCTCCCTCCCCTGAGTGTCTATAGGGAGTCCTCATTGGGGACAGCAGCAAGGTATTCCTTCCAGGTGATCAGAGTTAGTATTTTCAGAACATCCACAGTTTTGGGGTTGAGGGTGAGGTAAAATCAGAGACTTTTCTCTGATTTTTGAGCAGCTACAATGTAAAAGAGCTCCCAGTCTTTGATTTCCATTTGCTGAAGTTTTTCCAGTGTGACAAGAAAATTACGCCTCTACCTCTAGGAGCAGACTTACCCTGTCCCTGCCATGTGTGGGTCTGCTAAAGAAAGCGTAACAAGTCAGAACAAAAGGTTATAATCATGGGTCTCTTTTCAGTAGGACAGTTGATTACCCTGGGTCAATGAGCATGCATCAAGAGGCATGACTATTACAATTCAGAAATCGCTTTCTGGACACATCTACAGATGGCAAAACAATGAAGGAAAACATAAACATCTGGGACTACATCAAACTAAAAAGCTTCTGCACAGCAAAAGAGACAACAGAAAAAACAAAAAAAAGCCCAAACAAATGGGAAAAAATTTTTACCCTCCACAAGTATGATAAGGGTTTAATAATGAAAATCCACAAGGAACTCACACAACTAAACAAAAGCAAAACAAAAAGCCCAATCAAAAAATGAGGAGAAGAACTAAAAAGACACTTCTCCAAAGAGGAAATATAAATGGCCAACAGGCACATGAAAAACTGTTCAATGTCACTAGCAATCAGGGAAACGCAAATCAAAACCCCAACGAAATACCACCTTACACCAGTAAGAATGGCCCACGTCCAAAGAATGGGCAACAAAAAGTGCTAGTGGGGATATGGAGAGAAAGGAACACTCTTATACTGCTGGTGGGAATGTGAACTGGTCCAGCCACTATGGAAAGCTGTGGAGGACCCTCAAACTAATGAAAATGGAACTACCATTTGACCCGGCAATTGCTCTCTTGAGAATCTACCCAAAGAGACCTCAATGTGGGTTCAAAGGGACACCTGTGCTCCGATGTTTACTGCAGCACTATTTATAATTGCAAGGACCTGGAAGCAACAGAAATGTCCCAAAACAGATGACTGAATGAAAAAGATGTGGTGTATATACACAATGGAATATTACTCATGAATTAAAAATGACAAATTTGATGAATTCATGGTAACATGGATGTACTTAGAAGAAATCATATTAGCAGAAACAAGTCAGAAAGAAAAAGACAGAAACCAAATTGTTTCACTAATATATGGGATATAGGAAAAAAAATAAACAAAAGCCAAAACAAGATAACAACCAAACTGAAGTG
>PVHY01013637.1:0-40784 GCA_004024945.1 Uropsilus gracilis | reverse complement strand
TGCCTGGGGTACCACGGACTCAAGCAATCCCCAGCCTCAGCTTCCCAGGTAGCTGGGATGACAGGTGCGCGCCACCACGCCCAGCTATTTTTTGGAACTAGGTCTCGCTACGGGCCCCAGGCGGGACTCGAACCGCGATCCCTAAGCCCCGGCCGCTTCATAGGCTGAAGCTTACAAGCACGAGCCACCGTGCCCGGCCTAGAGGGGAAACTTTTAAGTTGGGTAACAATTCAGTTCAGAGATGTTTTTGTAGATTTTCTGATTTGGGCATGGTAAATGGCATATAGTTTTCCTAGGAGATGGTGGGATTGTTTTTGTTTTAAATGAGAAGGCTGGGGGATGTGTGTGTTTTAAACAACTGATTTTGTAGTATATAGGTTAAAAAATGTTCATTAGACATTTGCTTAGTTGTGCTGAATCAATTCAGCATATGGTGTTAACTGAAGCCATGAAAAACTGTTGAATAGAACTGAGTCAGTGAGGCAGGCATTCAGGGGGGCAAACTCCAGTGGAGTGGGCATTTGAGAGAGGCCATAGCAACCTGTGGAAAATGAAATGCTGGGATCCTCCCTGGTAGAGTTTTCTGGGATACTGGGATATTCTTCGAGTTTTCTCTTCCTTCTGTTTGAGTTGTGTACTTAACAAAAACAAATTCTGTTCTAAGGCCTGTATAAGGTAGTTGATCTAATTAGTGCAATTATATTATTTAACTGATAAAAATAGTTTTAAAAGCAGTTATTCATCAAAAAACTAAATTGGAAACATCTGAGTATCAATAAAAACAGGTCACTGATTAGACTGCTTTTAGGTGTACGGGTAAGACAAGTATAAAAAGTTGGGGAATGAGCATACTTAGAAACTATGTACTTCTAATTCAGATTGTTTTTCAGTTGTACTTTGAAGGAAAAATCTTAGGTGATGCATTTTGGATGGTATGGTTTATGTGAGAAAGGATGTGTAATGGGAAGACCCAGGGAAGGAGTTTATTATTAAAATGGCTAAGTATTCCTATGTCGGTTTTTAAGAAAGCCTACTTTAAAATTAAATTACCTTTTCAGTGATTTTCAGTTACAGAGGACATGAAAGTTTTTGTTGTGCGTAGTGTGAAGGAGGCACATCCAGGAGTCTGAGCAATCCAGACAAGTATGTGTGGAGTCTTAAAGAGTGCTGATACTGGAAGGAACAGTGATCTCGGAGCAGAAGGCAGAGACTAGCCTGTGGACGATTGATTTAGTGAAGAATTGGGGAGGTGGTGAATCATTGGTGAACCTGCTCTGCATCTTGCCAGAAAGTCTCCCTCCTCCCAACCCTTTGATTTGTTCTTCCCATCCTTTGCTTTTTTCATCGCTTTGCTCTCCCCCCTTGTTCTCTGTATTTGGAAAGGCACAGGCAGATTTCAGTGATAGAGTAAGAGATTGTACATACAGGAAAAGATAGAAGGAAATGGGGTTCAGACCACAGATAAGGGAACTGATGTTAGATGGTACCAGTGCTCCTTAAATAAACAGTTTTTTCTCGGAACATTTGATGTACAAGTTACTGAGAGAAAACCCTTTTTTTTTTTTTTTTTAAAGTTATGTTTAGGCCCTATTTAGTCCCTTGGCATAACCTTGAGGTCTGATTTTCAAGAGTTTTATGGGATTATAATTGTTATAGGATATTTTATTTACTAAGGAATTATATACTTTTAGGAATACTAATTTCCAGAGAGATGCACATTAATGTAATGATGACTTTTCATTGGTGTTAACAATGAGGCATATTTATCACCCCTTAAAAGCTGATGTGTGACTTTTAATTTTTGTGGAAGGAAGTTTGCATGTTCTGATGAGTATTTAGGGAAGACCTGGAGTGCTGGAGTGAGGCCAGGAGAAAGACAGGTTGCCACACGTATCACTACCATCTGCTTCATCTGAGGCTCTGTAGGCCTTTCAGAATTTCTTCCTGATTTGCTGAATTTAATTCTTTCATTTGAAGAAACATACATTCATGATACTCTTGCTTTGTTTTATCAGTTAATTAACATGGAACAGAAGTGCTTTTTTCCCCCCACAGCAAAGCCTTTCTTTTAATTAACATGCTTAAAACTACATTTTGGTAGTGCTTTGAGAAATCCATCTATTACACGAGGAAGGCATAGAAATATTCTATCAGTGTTAGGTGCATGATCTTTTTACCAATTCAGTTTTTATGTAGTTTCAGGACTGAAGCCATCATCTTATAGCTGTGACTCTGGCTGCCCCTGGGAATCATGAGCATGCATGCCTACCTACTCTGAACAGTACAGTACCGCAGCAGTGCTCAACTGCTTTTCTGCTCTGGCATGCTAGCATTCTTCAAAATGTTGAATTCTAAATTGCACACCACCATAATACACTTTCAATAGAAAAACTGCAGTTATGCGATTAAATACTGGAAACCACATTAGAATGTGATGGGCAAGCCTTGAGGAAATACAGTTTGTCATAAGGGTGGAGTGAATGAAATTTTTTTTCCATTGAAAAGTTGAAGCAATGTGCTACCCAGAGTTTATTTTTGAAGAAGACAGCTTTTTTTTTTTTTTTTTTTAAATTGAGTCTGATTTTCCCTAGGTACAGGCATATACAGTGCCACATTTAGCATCTGTGTTTTTTGTTTTCAAATGTGAGTTAAAATGAAGATTTTTATGGAATGACAATCTCAAAAATGAACTATATATTTAGAACTAAATTAACAAAACTGTGGTTAAAACAAGGATGTTGTATATGAAATGTCAGTATTACATCTTTTCCTGCTCTAGACTAGATAAATTTGCTTGCAATCAACAGGACTAGTATGAGCAACATAATAAGACAGCACAGATGAGCAGAAGCTCAAAAGTTCAACTGAAAGTCTGTTTGCAGTGAATGAATAGACTGATGTGAAAAGGTGTGAATGGTAGAAGTTAGGGAAGCTAAACAAGGTGATAGAAGTAGACTGACACTCAGCTTGCCTAGTGGGTTAGAATTGTGAATATAGCATTCAGGAGTTATCATTCTTAATATAAAAAGTCATTTTTAATGAAAAGAATTTTGATAAATAGATAAGGGTGGGTCAGAATATATTCTAAGTGGACTGGATTCAAGGTCTTTTCAACAGTGGAATTGAATGTTAATATTTCTTTATATTTTACACATTCCATTTTAGGTAAAATGAAGTAGACCTGCATTGTGTCCTGGTGGCAACAAGTTTATTCAGTATTTTTCAGAAGGTGTGTGAATTAGCTACACTGGTACCCTGTAAAACCACACATCTTGCACCTTCCTTTTTTCCTATTCCATTTGCTGCTTTAGTGAAAAAGTATAGTTGCTTCAGGAAATGCTCCTCTACTGAAAAAGGAGTAACTCATGATAAGAGAAGAAATAAGAAATATTACTTTTGAGTTCAGAATGTGTCTCTGAAAGAATGAGATTCCTCGCCGGGCACGGTGGCTTGTGCTTGTAAGCTTCAGCCTATGAAGCGGCAGGGGCTAGGGATCGCGGTTCGAGTCCCCACCTGGGGCCCATAGTGAGACCTAGTTCCAAAAAAAATAGCTGGGCATGGTGGTGCATGCCTGTAATCCCAGCTACCTGGGAAGCTGAGGCTGGGGATTGCTTGAGTCTGTGATACCCCGGGCAACGAGAGCCTGCGGTCCACAGGCAAAAAATAGCGAGACCTAGTCTCAAAAAAAAAAAAAGAATGAGATTCCTGACATCAGCTCTGCACTTGTAGTAGGAAGACTTTACAACAATATGTAAAGTTAGAGGGAAATATTTTATTACTGAGAAGTGTTGTTTGCAGTTTTCAGACATTTAATGTATAACATGCTAATCATGGTGGGAGGATTAATGAAGTGATCAAAACTCTTTATTTTGTGTTGTATTTTAATGAGAATCATAGCTAAAATCATCTTTTCAAATAATTGTATTCTCCAGGGCAAGATAATAGGACATAAATCAATTACAACTTTCAAAACTATAAAGGCACTTGTGAAATTATTAGATAAATTCTAAATTAAACACAGTATAAAGTAATTGAAAATGTAACATGTTTGGTAAATTTTCTCATATTTTTACACTTTTTGTTAATAAATCTTTACATCTTATGTCTGGTTTGTATGTCCTGTCTAGAAGAACCAGAACCAGATCAAACTGTATGAAATAAGTCACCTTTTCTTTTATTTATTTAAATTTTTTTTTTTTTTTGAGGCTAGGTCTCCCTATGTTAGCGGGGGAACCGCAGACTCTCATTGCCCAGGGCACACCAGACTCAAGCAATCCCCAGCCTCAGCCTCCCAGGTACCTGGGATTATAGGCGCAAACCACCATGCCCAGCTATTTTTTGAGACTAGGTCTCACTATGTTGCCCCAGGCTGACTCAAGCTATTCCCAGTCTCAGCCTCCTGTGCTAGCCTTGGATTTAAAGTTGTGTGCCACCACAGCCAGTTTACCTTTTCAGTTACTGGTGTTTTTGTTTGTTTGCTTTTTGTTTTAGTTAAACCACAGGTGTACATATACAAAAGAAAATTAATCTTGAAATTTATTGGCAGCACTTGCCTAGGAATATTTCAGTACTGGATTACAGCTTCTCTACTGACATTAGATTCCTTTCATTCATCAGTATCTCCGAGAGGCACATTTACTGTAAGAAGATTCAGTGGCAACAATGGTCTGTCATACAGATGATTTTAAGAACTAAAATAATAGCTTTCTTAGGAAAAACAGTCTATTGCTTTGTAAATGTCCCCACTTCAAACCTATAAATTTGAGCATATAATCTAAGATATTGTGAAAAAGGTCTATAGAATAATCTGTTTTATGATAGTCTGCATTTTACATATATACACATATATATAATGAGATGCTAACAGGTGTGAGCTAAACAATATAATTTAACTAACAGTTCAAGACAAATGACAAATGGAGGAATTGTATTTGGTATAATGGTGTATCGTTCCCCGACCCACTTTGTTTAGAGATGGACTTATTATTGAGTTCATGAAAGACAATATTAACAAATATCCTTCCAGTCCCAAAATACTATGGTTGTGCTTTAAGGATTTGATTTATTGCCTTTGATCATTTTTGTAATTTCTTTTTTTTTTTTTTTTAAGACTAGGTCTCGCTATTTTTGCCCGTGGAACTGCAGGCTCACGTTGCCCATGGTACCACGGACACAAGCAATCCCCAACCTCAGTTTCCCAGGTAGCTAGGATCACAGGCGCCCACCACCATGCCCAGCCATTTTTTGGGATTAGGTCTCACCGTGTTGCCCTGGGCTGAACTTGAAGTGATCCCCAGTCCCCGCTGCAACTCCATTAGCTGTTGCCCACAGACACGTGCCACCGTGCTCCATTTTTGTATTTTCTAATGAATTTATTCAGTTTCAGAAAGCTGATAGATATTTAGCTAATATTGCAATAATAAAACCAGAGTGCTTCAGGTGTTACTGACAAAAGGGCATCCTTTGGTATGAATTGTAATATACCATTGGTGGGATTGTATTTTTGTTGTAATACCTTTGAGAAACTTAGGATGGTAGGTAGGGGCATGGAATTGCTTAGTGCCATGGAGCACAGAGAAGGCATGTGAGAAGGTTGGAGGGATGTCTTCAAGAGGGTGGAGCATTCTAGGTAGGGGAATAGAATGTTCAGAGAAAGGAATAGACAAAGAAATGGACCTAGCAGATAAGAAGAGAGAATAGATAAGTAATAGAGAATGAGTAAGTTCAAGTGGCATTTCCTAGCTTCAAAGGGATGTTTTTAGATTTAAAGTAGAGGTTTTATACTTGGTTTCCATATAGTGAAATCATATGTGAAATGCATACATTTTAGCTCAACTCAAAACAGGAATTACTTACACACTTGAAAATTCCCCAGTAAGGAAGAACATGTCATCATTCAACAAAGCTAGTTTTTAATTCTGGCACTGAATCAGATCACTGTTATTGTTACACCATTTATTTTTTTTATTAAGTACTTTCTAAAAAATACCAAAGTCATCCACAATGAGAATTATTTATAAAATAGAAGGAAGAATGAAGACTTACTAAGGAAAAAATGCTGGTTAATGAAACAAATCCTTATTGATATATTGAACTGCTGCTGTGCTACTGAAATTCTCTCTAAGCAAGTAGAGTTAAATAGCAAAAATCAAATGCACGTATGAAGATAGCTCACTGTACTTACTAACTTTGTGAGCCTAAGATATCTCTTAATTCAGGTTTCCCAGTCTGCTAAATGGGCATGAGACCTAACATAATTAAGGTTAATTATATAGCATGTAAAGCACTTTGAAAAAAATCTTTCATGCAGAGATTCCAAATACTAGCTGTTTCTAGAGCTCTTACCCAGAGACAAATCATCTGTTTCCATATCACCATTTTGTAGCAAAAAGTAGCATTTTATATTGTTTAGGAAAGTGTTCTTTTATTTTGATTTTTCATATAACACTGCTGTATTTTTGTGCGTAGAGAATGACGATGAAAAGGGCAAATAGCATCCTGGCAATATCATGAAAAACTGTTCTGACCTTATGTGATCCTGAAAAAAATCTCTGAAATTCCAACAATGCTGAGACCATATCTGAGACTTCCTGTTTTAGAAAACAAGACTGAAGAGCCTGGCATGATGGCATGCACCTGTAATCCCAGTTATCTGGGAGACTGAGGCTGGGGAATCACTTGAGTTTGCTGATTCGAGACAACCCTGGGCAACATCGCAAGACCTTGTCTTTTAAAAATTAAAAAAGAAAATAGAAAAGAAAACAAGGCCGAGAGTGTAGTTTCACAAGACAATGTTGTGGTAACCAAGTGGTTTTATTAATGGGTTTTGATAAACTGTTAAGATGAACCTGGGTGCTTTTCCTGCTGGTGAGTGCTTCCTTTTTTTTGTAGTAACAATGAAACTGAATTCCAGAGCATTTAAGTGGTTTCCTTGGTAAATGTGAATCAACAAGCTGGATTAGATTTATTAAGTGTGTATAATTATCAAAATAAGTTACAAAAAAATTAAAAGTGCAGAAGCAGGGTGCAGTGGCACGTGCCTGTAATCCCAGTGCTGGGAGGCTGAGTCCAGGGATTGCATGAATCTGTGGGTTAGAGACTACCCTGGGCAACACAGCTAGTCTCTAAACACTAGCTGGGTGTGGTGAGGTGCACCTGTAATCCCAGGTACCTGGAGACTGAGGCTAGGGATCACTTGAGTCTCCTGGTTCAGGACCACCCGAGGCAACATAGTGAAATCTACTACCTTAAAAAAGCTGGACACGGTGACTCGTGCCTGTAAGCTTCAGCCTATGAAGCGGCCAGGGCTAGGGATCGCGGTTCGAGTCCCACTCGGGGCAACATAGCGAGACCTAGTCCCAAAAAATAGCTGAGCGTTGTGGCGCACGCCTGTAATCCCAGCTACCTGGGAAACTAAGGCCAGGGATTGCTTGAGTCTGTGGTACCCCGGGCAACGGGAGCCTGCGGTTCAATGGGCAAAAATAGTGAAATTTAGCTTCAAAATAAAAAAAGGAGGTGCAGAAATGAGACAGTAAAACCCTGTCCATAAATTTTAACACTTAAACACAAGTTTTTCCTCTTCTGGTCTGCTACAAGTACAGTTGAACTTTGTAGTTATATGAATTCTTTTTCTTTTTTTGCTATGTTGCCTGGGGTAGTTCCGATTCCGTGGACATCCCTGGCATCAGCCTTCCAGCACTGGGATTACAGATGTACGCCACCACATCCGGCTTTATATGAATTCTTTTTTTTTTTTTAATTTATTTAAATATAAATTTCACAACATTGTAATCTCAAGGGTTTGCCCTCCCCCTTTATATGAATTCTTAAAACAATTGTAGTTATACTCTGTAGCTTTATATCCTGCTTTTTAGAACTTTATGATTCTAAAATACTTGGGTATGTTGCATTCGTTTCTACTTTCCGATAGCTACAATTTTTTTCTTTTGTTTTGTTTTTTTGAGACTAGGTCTTGCTATTTTTGCCCCTGGTTGCCCAGGGTACCACAGACTCAAGCAATCCCCAGCCTCAGCTTCCCAGGTAGCTGGGATTACAGGCGCGGGTCACCAAGCACAGCTATTTTTTTGGAACTAAGTCTACGTTTGGAACTAAGTCTACGTTGCCCCGAACAGGATTTGAACCGCGATCCCTGGTCGCCCCCGCAGTTTCCTAGGCTGTTGCTTACAGGCATGCTCCAACATGCCCGGTCAGCTACAATATTTTTATTTCCTGGGTTGGTTTTTTTTGTTTTTGCTGCTGCTGCCATGAACATTGTTCACAAAGTGGTTTGCCTTGTGTTATTTTTAGTTATTACAGATGTTAAATAGAAGTATGTGAAGTATATTGATGAGGTGTCAGATTTGACTTATCTTCATTATGAAAAATGTTAACTCAAAAAGGACAACACAGCAATACCTGCTGTACTCATAGCCTACTTGCTACATGCTTATGGTTTTGTTTCTTCTCTCTTCTTAAACATAATCCAATTGTATAATTTCATGTGCAGTCCTTAAATTTATAACTGTTACAGATTAACGTTTTTAACTATAAACATAACCACAGCACCTTGATTGCACTGAACAAAATCATTCTGTAATATCCTTTATTACCTAACATTCAGTTTTTCCTGTCAAACATCCTTTTAAGTTTAATTGACTTGAATTCAAATGCAGGCACAATTCTCACATTGTATAAAGTATTTTGTTTGAAACTTTTTTAGCATAAAAAATAACGCATGCCTTTTATTTGCTATAGAAATGTGGTCAAAGCTGGGCACAGTGGCGTGTACCTATAAGTGACAGCCTGAGGAGCGCAGCTACCTGGGAAGCTGAGGCTGGGGATTGATTGAGTCTGTAGTACCCCAGGCAACGTGAGCCTGCAGTTCCACGGGCAAAAATAGCGAGACCTAGTCTCAAAAAAAAAAAAAAAAGGAAATGAGGTCATCTGTCTTATAGGATGCCCCATATATAGATTTTAGCTGATGACTTTTCATTGGTGTTATTTAACAATGTATTGCTCCAGAGTGTCCTATACGTTGGCAGTTAAATACAGCTTTTCATTTTGGCAAGAATGCTTCACAAGTAGGACTCATGTCAAATAGGATGTAATATTTAGTTGTTTGACTTTCAGCTAGCAGGATTAGAAAGTGGCTTTTTGTAATCTTGGCTTTGTAAATTCCCCATTAGTTCTAATTTCATCAGACATCAGTGACCATTGTCTTAGTTATTCTGTAAATTTGAGATTGATTTATATTTTTAATGCTTGCTTAGCATGACCAAAAACATCTTAATGAATAATCAATTTCTTACGAAAAAAACATGTTTTGGAGTATGTGAAAAGCACTGTTTAGACACAGATTTAAGAGCCCTGTAAGGGCCCAAGCATCTAATAAGATCAACAAAACCTTTTTAGGTATAGCTTTGATAGATAAGATTATAAATATATTTCTAGCATAGAGATCACCTGACAGGTCCCTGAATTTTTCCTTTTTTTGCTTTCTCCTGGTGGAGAGAGATAAATTCAAATTAGGAAAATAACTCTTTCGTGTATACTTCATTTAAGTTTCATGAAGGCTGCCCTAAACACATTATGTTTTTAAATGACTAGGTCATATTCCATAAGAGTCTTAAAGTGGTATGGTTTCTTGTAGAAGTAATGACAAAGTTTATTTTGTTAGTTTTTTAAGCTCTTGAAACTACTGACATGATACTTTAAATCTTATTTTAGATTTACACATTAGATAATGAAGTAATTGTAACATTTTGTGTCTTTTGTACTGCTTAAATGAAGTGAATATTAGTAACTCCTTTTGGTAGACTTTTACTTGTAGTTTTTTGACAAACCTTATGTCAGATCATTAATTAAATGAGATAGGTATCTGGTATAAAGGTTACTTACTTATGGATAGATACATTGGTTGAATCAAGTCAGGTATGCTGTGGTGATACACTGTTTCAAACATTTGCAGGGAGGGAGCCTGTTGGTGTTGCTATTTCTATCAGGAGACATACAATTTGTATGTCTGTAGTGACTGTAGATAGGACTGTTTGTGTTAAGGACTCTTCTAGATGAGGTCCCCCCCCCTTTTAGCTGTTATATTTTGTCTTCAAACATTATTTTCTTTGAGAATCTTAAGAATCTAGAAATTACTAGTAAAAGCATTTTTATATCCGCTCGGGGCAACTCAGTGAGACCTAGTCCCAAAAAATAGCTGGGTGTTGTGGCGCACGCCTGTAATCCCAGCTACCTGGGAAGCTAAGGCCGGGGATTGCTTGAGTCCGTGGAACCCGGGGCAATGTGAGCCAGCAGTTCCATGGGCAAAAATAGCGAGACCTAGTCTCAAAAAAATAAAATAAAATAAAATAAAAGCATCTACATCCCTTTTGGTGTTTACCAGTCTGGGTACCAGTCTGTCTGAATTTTCTGGATTTGGTGGTCCATTCTTTTGTAATAAGCATTCAGTATTGCTTGAGGAGGAGAGGGAATTGGAGTTGTTTATTCAGATAATTTAAAAATTGTATAGATTTTTTTTTTCTAGCCAGGCATGGTGGCATGCACCTATAATTCAAGCTACTGGGAGACTGAGGCTAGGAATCACTTGAGTCCAAGGTTCGAGCTAGCCCTAGGCAACATAGTGATACCAAGTCTCTATTAAAAAAAAGAAAAAGAAAAAATTGTATAGATTTTTTAAAGTACAATTGTCTAAATGACAAAAATCACAGTTCCCACCATTATAAGTTTTTCTGAGATCTGGTGTTCCCCTAAATTTGTTTTCAAAGTTAAGTGTCAGTAGTGCTATATTTAATTTGAAAGAAGACAGGCAACATACACATTATATTCACCATGGAAAGATAATATACCTTTTAGTTGGTGTGCTATGGTAGCAGTACCTAAAGGGGGATACTTTAAATAAAAAAAAAAGTGAAACTGGGTAGCGTGCTCGTTAAAATGAACACATAACTATTATAATTTTTTTTTTTTTTGAGACTAGGTCTCGCTATTTTTGCCCGTGGAACCGCAGGCTCTCGTTGCCCAGGGTACCACAGACTCAAGCAATCCCCATCCTCAGCTTCCCAGGTAGCTGGGATTAAAGGTGCGCGCCACCACGCCCAGCTATTTTTTTTAGAACTAGGTCTCGCTACGGGCCCCAGGCGGGACTCGAACCGCGATCCCTAGCCCTGGCCGCTTCATAGGCTGAAGCTTACAAGCACGAGCCACCGTGCCCTGCCCATAACTATTATAATTTAACATGTATCATTCATTCTTTATTTTGGAAAACATTGTCCTCTGATTTGTTGTAATCATTTTTCTGTGTTTACATCTCTAAAACTGTTTATAGCATTGAAGTGATTTTTATGCTTTAATATTTTTAAAAATTATTTTATTGATTTATTTATATTAAATTTTATTTTTTAATTGATTGCATATTTTTTACATTGTTGTATACCCCAAGTTTGCCCCCACTTTGTCATTTGTGAAGTCATCTTAATCTCTTGTGTGCATCCCTCCCCCAACAATACCCTCTCTCTCCCTCCCTTGCTTTATGCTTTAGTTTGTGTCAGCTAGTTGATTTTAACTTTTACTTGTCCTTTATTTGTTTTCCCTACATCTCACATATAAGTGAGACCATCTGGTATTTTCTTTATCTTTCTGACTTATTTCTGCTAGCATGTTTCCTTCTAGCTTCATCCATATTGCCACAAATGACATGTTTATCTTTTTTATTGCTGAGTAATATCTCACTGTGTAAATATACCACAAATTTCTGATCCATTCTATACTTCTGTAATTGATGGTGTGCTCTTGAGATCACCTTTCATCATCATATTATTAAGAATTTTGAGGGGTTGGGCATGGTGGTACATGCCTGTAAGCAGCAGCCTAGGAAACCATGGTGGGGTCCAGGGATTGTGGTTGGAGTCCTGCTCGGGGCAACATAGTGACACCTAGTTCCAAAAAAATAGCTGGGCATGGTGGCGCACACCTGTAATCCCAACTACCTGGGAAGCTGAGGCTGGGGATTGCTTGAGTCCATGGTACCCCAGGCAACGTAAGCGTGCAGTTCCACAGGTAAAAATAGCAAGACCTAGTCTCAAAAAAAAGAAAAGAAAAGAAAATCCAGGTGTCATCTTTATATGTCCCTCTTATCCCACTGTCTGAAAATGGTTATTTCTAATATTTTGAGGATTTGTTATATATGCAGGTGATTGAGAATGGAGAGTGCCATTAGACAAACTCAAACCTACGTAATACAGACACTTGTGTACAATCTATTTTTCAGGATTGAATCTAGTTTCTTAATTTTGTTAATAAAGCTGTGTAACTTGTAGTGAAGAGCAGATGTCTGGGAGTACTGGTTCTGACATGAGAAATCATGAAACAGTTTAAGTTACTGCTGAAACTGTTGAGAAAAGTCAAGTTGTGTTGGCGGCCAGATGCCAGGTACTACGAGAGAGATTACTCAGTCAAGACTGAGGGCTCAATGGAGGTTATGAACCAAAAGGCAAATTTATTAAACAAGAAAGGGGTATTTATAGAGACACAGGGCAAGGGTCTGGTGAACTTCAAATAGGACAAACACAAACCTGAGAGACAATTAACATTTTAAAGCTTAAGAGTAATTGAGGAGTAATGGGGAGTATAGGCAGGTGATCACTATCTCTGATTTAGGAAAGCCAGCCGCCCCATTGCAAGCTCAGAAAGTCAATGCAATAATTCAGCCCCTCAGTTTGCTGGAGGCAAATTTAAGGAGAGGTCTTCCTCATCTTGTTTGCAATGATTTCTCTGGTTTGCAAATGGCACACAGCAAAGTTGCATAGTGTTTGTGAAATTCATGTCCAGCTTTGCAGTATTTGTGACTGTTTTCAGTGTTTGGTTTTAGGTCCCTAAAAGAATTCCTTCTCAATAATTATTTCTCCTGACAGCTGTTATCCTAAAACAAAATGGAATAATGTGACCAGTTGATAGGTGGATGGGTAGGCGGCTGGCTGGCTGGCTGGCTGGCTGGCTGGGTAAGTGGATTGACCACTTTGATTTGGGATTTATCAACTCTCAAAATTTTAATTTTTTTCAGGTTCGAGACTACCTCTGGCAACATAGCCAGACCTGTTTCTTGGGAAAAAAAAAAAAAAGAACAACAGCCAGGCATAATGGCAGGCACCTATAATCCCAGCTACCCTGGGAGACTGAGGCTGGAGATCGCTTGGGTTCGCAGGATCAGACTACCCTGGGCAACATAGCAAGACCTAGTCTCCAAAAAAGTTTTTTTGAAATTTTAGGAAGTGAATTTCTGGATATGAGTGGGTTTGTGTGTGTCAGCACATTGGTCACTAAATTAGTATGAAGAAGAAACTTACTTTTTTGTTTTGTTTTGAGACTAGGTCTCACTATTTTTGCCCATTGCCCGGGGTACCACAGACTCAAGCAATCCCTAGCTTCAGCTTCCCACATAGGATTACAGGTGCACATTACCACGCCCAGCTAATGTTTTGGAACTAGATCTCGCTTTGTGCCCCTGGCGGGACTCGAACCGCGATCCCCTGTTCCTGCCATGGATTCCTAGGCTGCCGCTTTCAGGCATGCGCCACTGTACCCAGCCAGAAACTTACTTTAAAAAGAAAATTTTTTCTTGGGTGAATCAGATGTAAATTAAGTACAGGTTTCCTTTATTTGGGGAACAGAGTTCTTTAAACAGTTTATATTTCAAAGGGATATACACACCTTAGAAAACTTGAAGATTTTAACACTTCTTAGTAGTTTCATTCTGTGAATCATTATGCTTGGCACTAAAGTTTACTTGTTTACTATTTTTGTCATTTTACAGTATCCCACGGTCAACATCAAACTTCTCCCCGTGTAGCCACAAAGTAAACAGCTCATGACTTCTGATCAGGACGCTAAGGTCGTGGCTGAACCGCAGGGCCAGCGCGTCCAGGAAGGGAAAGGGGGTGCTCATCTGGTGAGTGTCTATCTATCTAGGCCAAAATCCCTGGTACATCTTTCTTTTTTCTGATTAAAGGTTTTACATTGGATTTAATAAGTGAAAAATTTAGTGACATTCACATATCTTATAACCTGAATATATGGATACTATATTCTGAATAGATTTATAAATAGTATTGTATAGGTAACTGTAAATAGGTAAATAGAGAACACACATGGTAGTCATAGTTCTAGATACTTAAAGCTTTAAATTTTTAATCAGTGAGATGATGTAGTGATTTATATGTATATATTATAGCTGTTTAGTGCTGTGTGTTTAAAGAATTATGACCTTTATATAATTTTTAAATTTTGACTACATTTATTATAAGCTTTTGACATGTTAAACAATACTATTTTAAGTTTATAAATGGCTTTAGGAAAAGTAGATTTTCTTAATTTTCTTTTTTGGAACTATAAAAAATTTCCTTACAGTGTTTAATCAGAATTTCAAAATTTTTTAAATTTTATAACTTGTTTCACTGAATTTCTTGAATTCTATTTTACATGAACAAATTATGTAAAAAGTGTGTTTTCCTTAATGATTTTTGTTTTACTAAATCATTGTAGTTTGAAAAGATTTCTGTATGTTATAGTGATGGTATATTTGAATTTTTCAATCTTACAGATGAATGGTCCCATATCTCAAACCACTTCTCAGACAAGTTCCATCCCAGCTTTGAGTCAGGTAATTCAGTTTCAAGATTTATCACAATAGTACTCATATATTTATTTTTAAAAAATTAAAAAATGTTGCTGTTTTCTAGAAAGGGAAAGGGGGACCCACCAAAGAACATAAAACCATATCAGTGCAAAAAGAACCTGTAAGAGCTGTAACCATACATGTAGTAATGGGAATTCAGAACATTAAGGTTTGAATACTGGACATTTATTTAGTGACTGACTGGACAAAGTGAAATATTTATAAAAGCTAGCATATTTACAAACTCCATAAAGACTTTGAGGTTAAGAGGGAGGGAGGTGGTAAAACGAATAGGACAAGCACATATAAAAGATAATGGGGAGGAGGACCAAGGGCCTCTAATAATCTAAGAGGAAAATTAGACAAAAGGCATTGAGGGATTTTTTAAAATGTTATTTTTAGAACAAATGTCCCTCCTACCCATGGTTGATTTGTAGTACAATGTAATAGTCAACTGTCTAAAATTTATTGAAAATTTATTGAAAGGCATAGAACTAGATTTTGGATTCTGTGTTTTTTGCGTGCTTATTTTTTAAATTGCTTTATGTCTTAGAATTGAAATAAGATCTATCTAGGAAATAATGGAAAAACTTGAGCAGAATTCAGTATTTCATGTCTCTGGAGAAATTTTAACTAGTGTTTTGTGCAATGCTTTGTCATTTTTAAGAGTTAACATCCAATAACAAAATACTGTATGGCAGCTTTTCTGTCCAGCCTGGCTACTTAGTACCTCTGGAGTATCCTGGTCAGATCCCATGTCTAGGACCAGGTTTTGTAAAATTGTGAATGTAATATTTAAAGTTTCAGAGAGTTTTGTACAGTTTAAATTTTCATAGGATTTTTAAATACTGGAGCTGAAAGGTACCATGACAGACCATCTGGGTTCACCACACGTGTCCTTTATTTATAACAAATTTATTTATCTTTATATAGAAAATAAGTCATTGTTGAAGAATAGAAACATTTTTCTGTAGTTTTAGTCAGTATATATATTTCACCTCATTTCCCCCCATGAAATAAGATTCCATATATTATCACTTTGTGCTTGCCTAGTATTTTATGTTAATTTGCCATTGTTTTCTTCAGTCATATGTTTTTGGGAGCATTTAAATAGCTTTTTTATCCCAGCTGTTACAAATGCTTTTCTAGCTGTCATGATTTGATTGCTTTTCTAGCTGTCATCATTCCTGGCACACTGACTTTTTTTTTTTTTTTTTTTGAGACTAGGTCTCGCTATTTTTTCCCCGTGGAACCGCAGGCTCTTGTTGCCCGGGGTATCACAGACTCAAGCAATCCCCAGCCTCAGCTTCCCAGGTAGCTGGGATTACAGGCATGTGCCACAATGCCCAGCTATTTTTTTTTGGAACTAGGTCTCACTACAGGCCCCAGGCGGGACTCGAACCGTGATCCCTAGCCCCTGCCACTTCATAGACTGAAGCTTACAGGTACGAGCCACTGTGTCCGGCCACCTGGCACACTGACTTTAAGGTTTAGTTGCTCTGTGTGTAGATTCTCTGTGGTATGCAGTTATTAGAATTGGGCAGTGTTTAGCACTCTGATTTAGGAACTAATCTCTAGGTTTCATTCTTTCCCCACATTGGTTGCTGTCTAAATAAGACTATCACCATGGCATGCCCAAATTAATATCTGAATAATTCAAGAACAGGTTCACATGTTCTGCAGTAATAACTATATTTGTGTTAGAACTTCCTGTCCTCCACAGACTGATTAATGACTGATTAATGGCTTCACAAGTCTGTTCAGTCTGTGACCACCTAAAAGTGATCAGTTGTAATATATGAGTAATAATATGTAAGAATATAATTTTACCTATTTAGTATTAATAGATTCAACTATTTTCTCAAAATCATAGAGCTATTTGATTTTAACAATATTTTCTTCTCTATACTACTCTATACTAGAACTTCAGGATCTATAGTCTGTTCTTTAAAAATACAGCTTTATTGAAGTATAATTTGCATTTTGTAAAACCCACCTTCTTAAAGTATACAATTTAATGATTTTTAGTAAATTAACTTCGTTGTGTATGCATGATGCAGTTTTAGAGTATTTCCTGTATCCAACTGTGATAGCTCATGTCAATTTATAACTAATTCCTGTCCCCTACTATCTCTATACATTTTCAGTATCTGCTTCAATTTTGTAGCTAACGCTGCTGCTGTATCTAATCAGTTCTTATTTAATATAATTTTGTGTACTTAACAAGTTGAGCACTAATAAATAAGATCAGTAAGGTAGTTTCTGAGGAGAATACATTCCACGAGAGAGAGAGAGAGACTCTCAGAAACCAAAGACTAGGAAGGGTAGTGGTCAATAGGATGGGAAGAAAACCGAAGATGTGTTGGGTGGAGGTAGAGGGGAGTGGCTAGTTGTGAATATGTAGAGGCACATGGTGGGTTTAGGATACAGTATACCAGTAACTCTTTAGGCGGAGCAGGAGCAGTACTGAGAGGGTAACACAGGAGTTTTATATTATGACATGTTTTTATTAGGGAAAATTGTCAAATTAGTGACACCTAGTATGATTGGTCATATTTAGAGTTAAATACATAACCGTGTCATTTCCAATAATTGAAGACGAAATGCTTTTCATCACACATGTCCCTGTGTTTTGCTTACTTATTAGCACCTTCAGGTTGTCAGTAGGAGTTTCTTATTCATCCCTTGTTTGGTTTAACATTCTTATGAATGCATTGTACATCGCTAAAGCATCCCTTGTGGCAAAAGCTTTTGATAGGTATTGGGCATCTGCATGATAGTAACATTTCCCAGCTTAGAAAACTCTATAGTTTACTTTAGAGGGAAAAAAAGGTAATTTACACCATCTGGAGTACAATTAGCAGTTTCCTAGAAAAAATTTCAATTTATTAAGGCAGTTTCTTTAAGCGGCATCAGAATATTCTTTCTGGACATTGACAATTTTGTTTAGGCACCACATCACTTATAATGCTGACTGAAAAGAATAAGGGTCATAAGTCCAAGGAAATGAATCGGCAACAAAACATGAATGCAGAATTCACCTCTTCCATCATGACATGAAATGTTATCACAAGCTCCCTGTTGGTAAAAATGTGACAAATGTATGTCTTATATTTAGAAAAATTGTGTGGCTCTAATTCATGAGTCATGTTCATTTTGCTGAGTAAAGCAGTTACTCAAATGATCATTCCGTTTTCTGTATCAGACTTCATACCCTCTCTTCCTTTTTTATCCATTGCCTTCCACTTGGATAATTTAATTATTTTTTGTCTGTTTCCCCTGTTTCCACCTTTACCTTTTAGAAGACTTAACTCGGCACCTGTGTTGTCAGCTCTGGGCCATGGCAGGGTTCCCAGGGTCTCATAGTCTGCTATTCTGCCTTGACCACATTTTTATTGACTTTACCCCTCACTACTCTAGCCCCAGTGGACTGCCCACATTGGGGCTTGATTTTGGGTACCATTTCTCAGGAGTTTTTATGACTTCATCTCCTCTTCTGTAGAACTCACCTCATGTCCTTTTAGTGAACCACTTCCATGCCAACCTCATATTTTACTTAGCCTAGCACCTCACCCTGCTATTTTTCCATTTCTGTCTCTAGCACTTGTCACCTTCTAGCATTGTTAGGTGATCTGTTCTATCATTCTGCCTTCCAGGCTAGACTTCAAGCTCCATGAAAGCTTGTATCTGCATGGCACATTTGGTGTTCAATAAATGTTTAAATAAAAGTCTGTATTACTTGTGGTAACCACAGTATTAATAACTGTAGCAGACTTGCCTGTACTTATCACATTATATGCTCAATTCTAACACTTAGTATACATTACTTATTCTTCTACCCCTAGGTACTGCTATTTCTATTTTACAAATAGAAATGTAGAGAATGAGACCCAGAGAATATTAAGTAATTTCCGCAAGATTACTCAGCTGTGGCAGAACTAGGATTTAAATCCAGGCAATCTGGCTTTCAGAGTCCAAACTCAAGATGAAATACTTCCTCTTTGGCATCTGTTATTTCATTTAAAAAGAAACAAGTGGGGAGAAAATAGATTAAAAACAAAACCATGCTATTTTGTCAGCCTTTTGGCAACTATTTGTATTTGTCTCTGACTGATTGAAATTAATTTGGGACAACACATGAATTTACCCCAAAATAATGTGGGATAAAACTGGAGGGTTTTAGGTGGAGAATAGCATAATGTATTTGAGAAAGATTATTTGACCTCATTTAAAAGGATGGATTGTATATAGTGAAGAATGGGTAAAGTCTGATTATTAAATATTTCAAACGATGACTTAAGACTAGGAATAGATTTCATATTTATTTTGGAAGTGGGTTTAAACATACCAATTTGTGACTTGGTTGTTTGGCAAGATAAATGTGTAATATATGATCGGTGATTTATTTTAATTGGAAAAACTGAAGAAGTAAAGATTTGATCAAAGGGAAATTCCTCTGGTGGCAATTCAAGTGATGTAATGGGTAGTTCGAGCCAGTTCGACCTCATTGGAGAGTCTAGAGTATGAAATGTAAATTTGAAATAAACGTATAGGTGTTTTATTGTATTATATAGCAAAGTCTGTTCATATTGTATATATAGAATAGGATATCAGAAAGTGATGTGAGTTCCATTTAGGATAAAATCAACTCATTCGCCCTTCCCTCACTTTCTGTCCATGATGAAAAGCTTTAACATCCTTTAAGGGCTTTCTCAACTATAACTGCTGTCTTCATCAATTCATCTTTTAACTGGTTACTTGTATTCCTTTGTATATGACTTTGGTTGAATTTTATTTACAAAATTATGTTCTATATTTTGTAGATGTTTAAAGTATATGTTTTATCTTTGGAGTTTTAAGAATATAAGGGCAAGAACTATAACATAGAAGATTAATACTTCTCTGCCAAACACAAGATTGCAAATTTGAGAGTATAACAGCATATTTGATATTTAGGTCATTCATCTTAAAAACATACTTCTATATATCTATATCCCCTGTCTGCCTCTAGCTGAATGTGATTACCACTGACATTTTATATAACATCCAAAAGTTATACCAAAAGTTATCCACATTTTGGCTATTGCAAATAGTGCTGTGCTAAGCATCCAAGTACAGGATCCTTTTGAATTAGTGTTTTTATATCTCTTGGGTAGATTCTCAGAAGTGGGATTGCTGGATCAAATGGTAGCACCATTTTCAATAGTTTAAGGGTCCTCCATACAACTTTCCTTAGTGGCTAGACCAGTTTGCATTCCCACCAGCAGTCTAAAAGTGTCCCTTTTTCTCCGCATCCATGCCAGCACTTGTTTCCTGTTGTTTTTTGTGTTTTTTTTTTAATATGACCCATTCTTTCTGATGTAAAGTGATAGTCTCATTGTGGTTTTGATTTGCATTTCCCTATTTCTAATTTTTTTCTGTGGTACCACAGACTCAAGCAATCCCCATCCTCAGCTTCCCAGGTAGCTGAGATTACAGGCGCACACCACCACGCCCAACTATTTTTTGGGACTTGAACCGCCCTATTATTAATGATAATCAAGCATTTTTTCATAGGCTTATTGACCATTTGTTTTTCCTCTTTGGAGAAGAGTTCCTTTAGTTCTTCTCTCCATGTTTTGATTGGGCTTTTTGCTTTGTTTTTTGCAAAGTTGTGTGAGTTCTTTGTGGATTTTTGTTATCAAACCCTTATCACTGTGTGGAGAGCAAAACTTTTTCCCATTAGGTTGGGTTTCTTTTTTGTTTTGGTTATTGTCTCTTTTGCTTCAAGGAAGCCTTTTTAATTTGATGTAGTCCCAGCTGTTTATGCTTTCCTTCATTTTTTTAAGCATCTGTGGATATGTCTTGAAATGAGTTTTCTGATTATAGATCTTGGAGTTTGTGCACATATTTTCCTCTATGTATTTATGATTTCAGGTCTTAGCTCCAAATCTTTTATTCATTGTAAGTTGTTTTTTGTACATGGTGTGAGGTAGTTGTCCAAGTTCATTTTTTTTGCATATAGTAGTCAGATTTTCCCAGCACCATTTGTTGAAGAAACTATCCTCGTTCCAATGTAAGTTTTTTGCTCCTTTGTCAAAAATTAGTTGACCGTATATGTGTGGCTTTACTTCTGGGCACTCAGTTCAGTTCCATTGGTCTGATTGTCTGTTTTTGTTCTAGTAACATGCTGTTATAATTATCATGGCTTTGTAGTAGTATAATTGAAGTCTCAGATTGTAATACTTACATTCTTTCTTTGTTTGGTCAGGAGAATTTTGGTCGAGGTCTTTTGTTATTCCATATAAATTTCAGTAATTTTTGTTCTATTTCTTTAAAGAATATCATTGTATTTTTATTGGAATCATGTTGAATCAATAGATTGCTTTTGGTGGAATGGCCATTTTGATAATGCTAATTCTTCCAATCCTTGGAATGTCTTTATATTTTTTAACGTCTTCTATTTCTTTTAGCAGTATTTTATAGTTTTCTTTGTATAGATCTTTCACTTCTTTTGTTAGGTTTATTCCCAGATAGTTAACTTTTTTTGGTGCGATGGTAAATGGAGTGATTTTTTTTTCTTCTTCTGACTCATTTTTTGTGTATAGAAAGTCCACTGATTTTTGTGTGTTGACATTGTCTCCAGCTACCTTACTGAACTGGTTTGTTATTTCAGTTAGCTTTTCTGTGGATTTTTTTTGGGGGGTCTTCTACATAAATTATCTTATCATCTGCATATAATGATAGCTTTATTTCTTCTTTCCCTGTTTGTATTCCTTTTATGTCTTTCTCTTGCCTTATTGCCCTAGCTAGAACTTCCAGTACTATATTTAAAAGTGGTGATGAGAGTGGGTATCTTTGCCTGGTTCCTGATCTTAATTGAAATGATTTCTGTTTTTCCCCATTAAGGATGATGTTTGCTGTGAATTTATCATAAATGAGTTTTATTATATTGAGATAAGTTCATTTTATTCCTATTTTTTTCAAGGACTTTTCATCATGAATGGGTGGTGAATTTTATCAAATGCTTTTTCTGCATTTATTGATACAATTTTATGATTTTTGGTTTTTCTCCTTTTTAATGTGAAGAATTACGTTGATTGATTTTTGGATGTTGAACCATCCCTGTGCCCCTGGGATGAATCCCATTTGATCATGATGAGGTAATCCTTTTTATACATTGTAGGATTTGATGTGCCAGGATTTTGTTTAGGGTTTTTGCATCTGTGTTCATTAGGGAGATTGGTCTATAGTTTTCTTTCTTTGTGCTATATTTGTTTGGTTTTAGGGGTAGTATAATATTTGCTTCATAGAATGTATTTGGTAATTTTCCTTTCTCAATTTTTTTTTTTTGAAGAGTCTTAGTACAGGCGTTATTTCCTCTTTGAATGTTTTGATAATATTCATTTGTGAATCTGTCTGTTTTTGGACTCTTGTTCTGATGACTGCCTCAGTTTCACTGCTTATGATTGACCAGTTTAAGTCCTCTGTTTCTTCTTTTTTTTTTTTTCAATTTTGGGTGGCTGTATTGTTCTAGGAATTTGTCCATTTCATCCAGATTGTTGTATTTGTTTGCATATAGATGTTCATAGTAGTCTCTATAATTATGTTTGATTTCTTTTGATTTCTGCTGTGTCAGTTGTAATTTCCCCTTTCATTTATAATCCTGTTTATTTGAGTTTTCTCTCTTTTCTTTGTGAGCCTTGCTAGGGGTTTATCAGTTTTATTTATGTTTCAAAGAACCAGCTTTTGGTTTCATTGTCTGGATTGTCTTTTTTGGTTTCTATTTCATTTATTTCTGCTTTGATTTTTATTATTTCCTGTCTTCTGCTGGGTTTTGGATTTCTTTGTTCTTTTTCTAGTTCCTCAAGTTGGGAGCTTAGGTTGCTTCTGTCAGGGTTTGTTTCTCGCTTTTTGATATGAGCCTGTATTGCTATGAACTTTCCTCTTACTACTGTTCTTTTTGAGTCCCATACATTTTGGAGTGTTGTATCATCTTTGTCATTTGTCTCCATGTATGTTTTAATTTCTTCTTTGTTTTCCTCATTTACCTAATGGTCTTCCAGTAGCATGTTGTTCAGTCCTCATGTCGTGTATACTCTTTTTATTTTCTTCTCATTGTTGATTTCTAGATTGATACCCATGAGGAATGGGCACCTTGGAGCTTGATGGCCAGGGATGTCCAAGAAGCTCAGGGTTGCTGGAGTGTGGGAGAAAGAGGCCTGGGGCTTGCAAACTGCAAGCGGATGTCTCATTTCTCACCTGTGGGTGTGGGCACCTTGGAGCTCTCTGAATAGGGCTGTCCAAGAGGATCTCATTAAGCACTTTTAATGTATCACCACACTGCCATCTAGCCTGAAAGGTGTTTTTTTGTTTGTTTGTTTGTTTGTTTTAAGAGACTAGGTCTCGCAGTGTTATCTGGGGTAGTCCCGCGAACTCAAGTGATTCCCTAGCCTCAGTCTCCCAGGTGGCTGGGATTACAGGTGCACATCACCAGCTAGTTGTAGAGACAGGTCTCACTGTGTTGCCTGCAGTATTCTCGAAACCACACACTCAAACGATCCCTGGACTCAGCCTCCCAGCACTGGGATTACAGGCACGTGCCACTGCACCCAGCTCCTGCACTTTCAATTTTTTATAATCTATTTTGATAATTATACACATATAATAAATCTAATCCAACTTGCTGATTCACATTTACCAAAAAAACTACTTAATGCTCTGGAATTCAGTTTTGTTGTTACCACAAAAAAGGGAAGCACTCACCAGCAGGAAAAGCACCCAGGTTCATCTCAACAGTTTATCAAAACCCATTAATAAAGCCACTTAGTTACCACAACATTTTCTTGTGAAACTATACTCTCAGCCTTACTTTCTTTTCCTTCCTTCTTTCCTTCCTTCCCTCCTTCCTTCCCTCTCCCTTTCTTTTTTTTGAGACTAGGTCTCGCTATTTTTGCCCAGGGAACCGCAAGCTCTCGTTGCCCAGGGTACCACAGACTCAAGCTTCCCAAGTAACTGGGATTACAGGGGTGCGCCACCATGCCCAGCTATTTTTTTGGAATGAGGTCTCGCTACGGGCCCCGGGCAGGACTCAAACTGCGATCTCTAGCCCCGGCTGCTTCATAGGCATGAGCACTTACAGACATGAGCCACTGTGCCTGGTGCCTGGCCCCCTTTCTTTCTTTCTTTTTTTTGAGACTATGTCTTGCTGTTCTGCCCGGGGAATCACAGGTTTACGTTGCCCGGGGTATCACAGATTCAATCAATCCCCAGCCTCAGTTTCTGGGATTACAGTCGTGCACCACCACACCCAGCTATTTTTTGAAGCTAGGTCTCTCCTGGGCAAGTCTCGAACCCACAGACTCAAGTGATTCCTAGTTTCAGCCACGCTCTGTAGCTGCACTTAAAGGTATGTGCCACCATACCTGGCTCCTTCCTTCCTTTTTTAAGAGACTAGGTCTCGCTATGTTGTTGGGGTAGTACCGAACCCACAGACTCAAGTGATCCCTAGCCTCAGCTTCCCAGGTAGCTGGGATTACAGATGCACACCACCATGCCCGGCTATTTTTAAAGGCTAGGTCTTACTGTGTTGCCCAGGGTAGTCTCAAACCTGCAGACTTCAAGCGATCCCTGGCCTCAGCCTCCCAACATGGGATTACAGGTGCACACCATTGTACCTGGCTTCGCCTGAAAGGTTTCTTTTTTTTTTTTAATATTAATAGAATTTTTATTGAAAAATACTATATAAAGAACACAAATCCTTCACTTTTCATGCCCTCTCACTCACTGTGTCCCCAACAACTCTCTGAAAGCCTTTACAGTGCAGCAGAAAAAGAAATATTTTTTTCTAGTAACTATTTAAAAAATATTTTTACAATTTATTTTCTTGCATCATTTTAAATTTCTGGGCAGCATTTGATTATTGCCCCCGGTGTAGTATTTGTAGTTCCCCCACCACCATAGCATCCTTGATATAGCTACCCTGACCCTTATACTGTTCCCTTTCTTTAAGACCTTTCTCCTTTCCTCTCCCCTGTTTTATGCCTCAGATCTTTGGTCAATTTAGGAGATTTGCTGTTTTTCTGACCCTTTACTCATTTTTTTCATCAGATATTTTTCTTTTTCTTTTGGGTTTTTTTTTTCCTTTCATTATTACATTATATATATATATGTGTGTGTGTATATATGTATATATAGACATTACATTATATATATGTATACATTATATATGTGTGTGTATATATAAATACATGTATCCCGGGGTACATAATTTATATATACGTATATATAATTGTGTACCCCAGGATTCTCACATTTCCTTAACAGCCGTTAACCATCTTTCTTAATCTTTTGTGCCCTTCACCTCTCCTATTTTCTTCCTCCACCCCCTCTCTCACTCTATCGTTCAGTTCTGTTGGTTGTTCCTAATTTTTCTTATTCGTTTGTTTGTTTCTGAAAGGTTTCTGATGAAACTATGTTAATATTCTTCCTTGGGACCTTTGGTACCTGGATAAGTCATTTTTATTTTGCTACTTTCAAGATTTTGTTTTTTATAGATTAGTATGTGTTTGTGTGGATTTATCTTACTTGGAGATTTTGGAGCTTTTGAATTTGTAAATCATGTATTTCATCAAACTTGGGGAGTTTTTGTCATTATTTCTTCATATATTCTCTCTTCCTGTTTCTTTGTAGTCATTCCTCTTTTCACCTCCTGGAACTTCCACTACATTTATGTTGGTCCTTACCTTCCCTGTAAGTCATTCAGCCTTTGTTCACTTAACTTGCTGTTAGAGTGAAATTTGGAAAATGACAGGTAACCAGGTTTTAAAAACAAATAAATAAAAACAGTTCAAGCAGAGATCCCGGAAATGCTAGGGTTGGTTACTTGGTGTTTTTGGCTGAAATGGAAGGAAAGGAGATGAAATGGTTGGCTTCTTAGAACAAGAGGTAATTGCAGAGGTGAGCTGTGGTCAGGTTATGATGGCTTTGAAGAGACTGGGTTTGTTTTAAGTATTTTATTATCTTCCCAACAACAAAGTGAAGTCAAATCATTTGCCAAAGTGCATACCTGTGGTAAAAATGAACAGAGACACAAATGTAAGCAGATGAGCTCATGAACCACCACTGAATTGCAGCAGATGTCAGTACTTTGTATCCTGGATGAAGAATATTCTTTTATATGGAGATCTAGCTCTCCCTAATAAGAGAGTAATCAAATGCTGGTCTAGTATTGTTTTTCCCTCAGCAGAATTATACATTGTTTTATGCTCTTGGTGCTTCATTTTCCTTATAAAGAATGGGGATAATATGTTTAACTCAAGTTGCTGGGTATAAAATTTAATTTATAATTAAAATACTTATGTACTGAAAATATTGTGCTACATAGTACCATATAAAAGGTTTGCTGTTGTTGTTTAGTCATTTTTCTGTTGTTTCAACACCTGAACTCCAGTGCATAATGTTATTTTCATGTTTAATTAAAATTCCTAAACTTCTTTCATCATTAAATATTAGTGATTTTAAAACATTAGTAAAACACCAGTCATAGCTTTTGGATTAGACTGAAAAATCTCTCAGAGGAGATAATGGAATTGTTTTTAAATTTCATATAGAACCATAATAAGGAAAATAAGTGATAATATTGAGTACAAAGTTTTACAACTGTTGTGATAAGACAGTCCATAATGTGTGGCTTTGCAGTTTTGAACAAGGTAACTTTATCAGCAGGTGAAAAAGGACGTGAGCAGCTTTTTTGCACTAACAGGCATAGATTTTCTGTCCATTTTTCTTTTATTCTTTCCTTTCTTAGAATTTTCAGATACTCTATAAGTAGAATAAATCTCTTTCATACCCATCAGGATCTTAAATAGTTACTACCCTCACATTCTGTCTTTTTATCTATTTACTTTGGGGTGTTTAAAGCAATTCTCAGATGGCATAAATCATAGATACTTTAACATTCATCTCTAACAGAAATCATTCCATTTCTGCCTAGTAGAACTATACCTGAACACCCACAGATATTTCTCAAAGACAGACAATCAGTTGCAATTATAAGTACCTAGCTATAAATTTTTAAAAACAAATTTTTGATGTTAATTACCTTTAGGGACAATATATAATATGCATATCCCTCTAGGGAATGTGTTAACTTTTTCTAGTCACTGTGCTGTTAAGTATAATTCAGGGAATACTGAAACTCTAAAGACAAGGCTAGAATAATGATTTTAGTTCTTTAGCTGAGTTTATGAGAGTACGAGGTGAAAAAAAAGGAAAATCTTTTGTTGCGCTTTTGTGTCTGTTGTGTTTGGGTTTTAACTCATGGAGTAGGATGACTGTTAGGCAGGCTCTGTTGTAATTAGGATTTTGGATTTGAGTGGCAGAGACATGTGACTGCTCTGCAAGGGGTTATTTTTGGTATCTGGATGTTGGCTTCTTGTCAGAAACCATAGGAAGTTAGTGCGAGATGCACTTGAGAGACTCAGAGCAAACGACAACTATTGTTATTGAGTTTTTGAGCTTTTGAACATGGGTTGTTGCTTCAGCAAAGAGTTAAGTAGTGACAGTGACAGTGAAAAAACTGGCCTATTACAAAAATCTATGGAGAAGAAGGAACCGGAGAACAAGATAAGTAAATCTTTATCTTCATTATTTGATACCCTTGATAATGAGGAGCTTTACAGTGTTGAACATGGAGCCAGCAGGGCGGCTCCTGGAACTAATCTTTGGACTGGGGTTTTTGTGAGATCTGGGCGCAAACAGAGTCATGGGCTAAGACATTTGTTTAATTCGATTTCCTCTTCAATAGCCACATTCCCAACTAGACTTGACAGCTTACATGGGCCTGCCCAGAATTCAGATAGTGTTGCTGTCGAACAGAATTGTGAAAATGCGTATGATACTCTGTGTGTGGGCCCTGAGAGTAAATGGGCTTTTTCTGCAGAAGACGAGTCTCTTTCAAATGTCCTAGTGCCGTCTGGCCAGGGCCTGCACGAAGGAGCTCTTCTTGCAAATAACCATCTGTGCCACTACCCTTGTAAAAACTCTTTAATAGAGAAAAAAATAGCTGTAAATATTCAAATCAATAGTGATGAGAATAAATCTTTAGGTACATCTGAAAGGGAGATAAAGGATGAAAACCTTATTTGTTTTAATCACAAACAATCTAGTAACTCCAGAGAGAGCGAGTTTTATAGTATTTGTGTTGTGGATCCTGACTGCCTGGGTGTTGAAGACGAGCTATGTGCACAAGTGTGTGGGGCAGCTGCAGTGGAAGAGGGCTGCTCAGCTGTCCCTGCTGAGGGCATTCATAGAGGGATCTGTCCTCCAGAGAACCCTGCTCACAGGCCAGGGGAGTTAGTGGAAGGGCTGTCCATACAGGACATGGCAGGTCCAAATAAGATGAAGGAAATCTTCAACGAGAAAACTATAGTTAGTTCTGAACTTTTGACTGACAGTGACCCACCCTATAAAGTAAACATCGGCGACAGGCAGACCGAATCTTTAAGGGCAAATGCTTACACTGGGTTCCCTAAAGATTACCCAGAAAGTAGTGCATTGCATAATGTTGGCATACTACCTGAATTAAATACTAACATAGACACTGACTCAATAAAGTGTGTGCGTGCCAGTCCTCAAGAAATGGAGAATTCAGAACTAGTAAGTCCCATGGACAGTCTACATGTTAGTTTCATTAACACGTCAGGTCTTGGAAGAAATGGTCACTCTGCAGTTAGTGTAGACCAGAATTTAAACTATGAAAAGGAAGGAGGAAATAATTCCATGATCCCACTGAAAGAAAACGATTGTTTCAACTTAGATGCCAGCAGATCAAACAGCAGTCTCCTCTCCATAAGTCTAAGTGGAATTAATCTAAGCTCTAAACGTTGTATCACTCCACTGAGCTTTCCAAATGAGCATCTTCCCGTTGATGCCAATTTCCATCAAGCAGCTCCTAGCACACTTGATGGTGATCCTGGACCTGAACCCTGTCTGAGACCAGGAATGATGGAGGAGCGGCACCCATGCAGTCATGGTCTGGAAACGGGGAGTTCCCACTTTACGAATAAAGGAGATGTGTCTTTGCAATCCGAGAATAGCTCTTATTATCAAGATGAAGCTAAGATGAGCATTTTTGATGAGAAGTATCATGGTAGGAGGGTTTTTGAATGGGGATCTTGTCAAGTGGCTCCATGTGCAGAATCAGGGGCTAACAGGGTTCAGGCACGGATCTGTGATATAACTCATGGGGTCAAAGAGACAAATATGGAGGGGTTGTTCCAAAGAACAGACTCCCAAGTGCTTAGAAGTTCACAAGAAATGTCCTTAAATGACAAGTCTTTTGATGGCTCCACAAGTTGTAAGAGCAACTTTATTTCTCCTCCACTTTTTTCCACTTGTACGGAAGAAGAAGAAAGTGAAACTGGCCCCAAGTCCAAGACTGAAGATGAAAAATGTGTCAAGAGGTCAGGAATTAACAGATCAGAATACGGTGAAGCGTCAGTAGAATCTAATCATAGGGAAATAAGTAAACATGACATAAAAAACGTCAAGTCCAATTTTAAAACATTTGAATGGGAAATAGATAGACTCACATGCAAGGCAGTGCCCGGGCAGGAGGGATTGACTTGTGCTAGTGCTAGTACAACAAAAAACCCTGAATTTGAAACATACCAAATAGAAAAAAATGATGAAACCTATAGAGTAGATAACTACAGATATGAAGATCTTCAACCTGGTCTACCTTTAGGCCAGAGTTTGAATTCAGAACCACAGACATCAGACATAAATAAATCTAGTCACAATGGGGAAAATCTAGGACTGAAAAAGAATTTCTCCAGATCAGCTGAAGAGGACTTTTGTGATGATGCACTGGGGATCAGTGAACTAAAACTAACAAGTAAAGAAGAGGAAGGGAGACTGTATTTGGAGAAAGATACTGTTAATTCCAGAATCCTGGACTGCGGAGGCTCCTGCCAGACAAGTGAACATACACTCAATTTCAGACAGAGAGGTGCCAAACCCACCTTAAACAGTGTAGTGGATTTTGTGAGAAGTTCAGAGGTGATGTTATGTGACAGTCCTGAGGAGCATTCGTGTTTGGGTGCTGTTGATCCTGCTGGAGTAGAGAGAAACACAGCTGTTCCTCTTCATGTGCTTCAGGTAATCCCCATTAACTCAGGTGACAGCAAGGAAATGGTGGTACCAACCAGCGAGTACCATGTTTTATCACTCACAAAAGATGTAAATATGCCTAAAAGTCCTTCTAAAGGAGATTTGCAGAACTCCCCAAAGGAATTAAACCCCCAGTTTTTGAATGAACATTCCTGTTACCAAACAGGAGGGTTGACAAGTCAGCTGTTTTCTGGAAGACTGACAGTTGGTCATGGTGGGTATCAAGTGGGCTATCTCTGGACAGTTGGAAAAGGTGCCTTAGAAAGTGAGTACACTTTCACTGAGGAGCTGCACAGTGAACCACAGAACTTGGAGAGAGCTTCGTTTTGGATGGAAAAGCCCCCTTACGAGCTACCAGTGGCAGAGGATGCTGTTATTTGGGAATGGCAAAACAGAAGTGGACAATTAGTAAGTATTTGTAATCAGTTTGTACTATGGTTCTGTGATGTAGTGGTCATTCATTTTGATTGTTTTTAAACTTAATTTAATGTTAATTTTGAATAGGAGGCAGAATTGATGGTATAGACAAAACTGAGTGTAACTGTAGCATGAATTTAATAATTTCCATTTGGAGCACACGAATTTGATTCACTATTTGGTATAGTTAAGGTGGAGTCTGTGTATCAGTTCTTGTAAGCATTAAACCCTGCACTGTTGGTCAAGATGCAGCTTTGTACAGATAATTTTCTGTTTGGATGTTGCCTATGTGTTTGTAAAAATTGTGCCATCTTGTGTTTATCTTTCCCACTACCAGAGCAGGATAAGCACTTGTTGTTTTATTGAATACATAGTCATTTCTGAAAGAGCGTGCTTGGAGAGAATTGATCTATGTATCCCGTACTATTGTATATAATTATCTAGGGCAGGGGAGTGTTGCTATGTTTAGAGTGACTGAAGTGTTCAAGCCCTGCTCACCTGTTTGGTAGAACCCTTGAAGATGATTCTGCAGTGGCTTGTTGTTTCTTTAGAAATTCTGTAATGAAGGCAAATTTTCAAAAAGTCAGGACTTAGCCTTGCTCTTTTTTTAAAAAAAATTTTTATTTATATGTAAATGTCACATCTTTGCAATCCCAGGGATTTGCCCTCCCCTCCCCCCTTTCCCCTTCTGTCCATTGTTGTGTGCTTCAGTTTGGTGCTCAGCCTGTTTTGTCTTTTCCTCATGGCTTTTATTTATTTTTTTTCTTCAATATGTCCCATATATTAGTGAGACCATTTGAGTTCTGTCTTTCTCTTTTTGACTTGTTTCTGCTAGTAATGATTCCTTCTAAGTACATCCATGTTGTCAAGAAGTCATCTAATTTGTCATTCTTAATTGATGAGTAGTATTCCATTGTGTATAAATACCACATTTTTTTCAACCAGTCGTCTGTTTTGGGACACTTGGGTTGCTTCCATGTCCTTGCAATTATAAATAGTCTTAGCCTTGCTCTTAAAGCAGCCTTTTGGACATAAATGATTGAAAGGGCATATTTACAATAGCGAAATCTCATGTGTTTAGCCTGTAGTTTAGTTTTGTTGCAGTAGGCAAGGAAAATGGGAATAATAAGTAGGTAGATGTAGCTCACATGTTAATGTCTATTACACTGAAATAAATAGAAATTAAACACTATAGCATACTTATACTGGGAAATTGTCCACTACACGCCTTTTCTTTCTATGCCCGCAAATAGAGTCTTCAGCAAAAATTTACCTTTGAGTTAATCAGTTTTATTCCATAAATAGCTGTGAAGTAAAAACACTCTAAAAATATGCATGTAGTCATTTACAAAAGTGGACATGAATAACATGCCCACTGTAAATGCCTGGTATATCAGTGTAGTATACAAATGGATCCTCAAGGTGTCTTACTATTAGAGCTTTCACTGAAATATGTAATAATATTTGAATCTGTTTTTCAATTATGAGAAAGCTGTATTCTGATTTAACATACTACACTTACTGATGGTACTTTGCTTTTCAGAAGCCAGTTCTCAAAGTGCTTTCACAGACATCTTTCTAATCCTTCATAGCAGCTTTCTTTTTTTTTTTTTTTTTTTTTTTGGAGGGGGTGAGTAGGTCTCACTACTTTTGCCTGTGGAACCACAGGCTCACACTGCCCGGGGTACCACAGACTCAAGCAATCCCCAGCCTCAGCTTCCCAGGTAACTGGGATTACAGGCACATAACACCATGCCTAGCTACTTTTTGGGGACTAGGTCTCACTACATGTTCCCGAACCTGGCCCCAGCCGTGGCTTCCTAGGCTGCTGCTTACAGGCATGCGCCACCATGCCCAGCCCCTGCCTCTGTTTCTGACCAAGGACGCCTGGGACTAGAATCCCTATCTCTTTCCAGAAACTCTGAGCCATACATAGTGGTGTCAAGGCTTAATGGTACCTGGGGAAAGACAGATAATTTGGTGAAGTTTGAAAATGATTGTTTTGGCAAAACTGGAGTGGAGTTGCAGGAGGTACTGGTATAGATACGTTGGCATTCCTTGAGACCTGTAGTCACCGTTTGTAATCAGAGGAAGTAAACAGGGCTGGTTGGGGTTTAATAAGATTTTTTGGGCAGATCTCACCAAAAGTGGGGAACTGTATGATTATCTGGCAAAGTGTGTGGACGGTGAGAGTAGAATAGCAAAAACCCTGTAGCTAAAATGGTCTGGGTTAGATGACACATGAAGTTCTCTGGCAGTCTGTTTAGAAGATATGGGTTCTTTTGAGGAACATTTCATTTTCTACATTCTTTTCTCGAAACTTTTAAATTGTACCCATCTACATTCTATGCAGATTTGTAAATCTGCCAATTGTGATTTGTATTGGGTAATCTGGAGCAGATGTGACAGTGGAACCAACGCTTCTTTCACAGGCACGTGTCTTTCCTGGACCAGTTCCTAGAGAGCCTTGTGTGTAGTAGGAACTTAAGAGTCTAGTGGTAAATTCAGTTGAATTCTGAGTGCATCATTTGTTACTTTTACGTCGGATTGCATCCAAAAATACATGCATATAGAGAGGTTCAGCTTTTTTTACCCTAAATTCTCTTGTATAGATGTATTTTCACTCTGAATTACTAAGTAAAATTGCAATTGATTACAATCTGAATACAAATACAAATACAAATTATATTTTTTTAGGTACAAACAGCTAAGGTTTCAGAGCTAAACCCTAATGCAAAAGTATGGGGGACACATATGGTGCACTTGGAAGCAAATAGTGCAGCGGACAGCAGTGTGAGCTCAGCCTGGGAAGAGACCGTTGGCCACTGCACAGACCATAGCCAGGACGGTGAGTTATGCACTTGTATGTGATGAGAAGCTGCCTTGCCCTCAGCCTTTGTTTACTTTGAATGCATATTTTAAAAATTGTTCGTTAAAGTTTGTGTACAGTTTGTCACAATGTTTAAATATTAGATTTAAATATTAGATCCTTTTTTACATCCTAGTTAAAAAATTAAAGTAACCGTAACTATAAGCTTTTATTTGTTTTAAGGAAAAGTTCTCCTCTCATCCTACCTTTTGGGGTAAAATTCTTAATTATAGGATTGGATGCCAATGGTGATGGTGACAAAAATCATGAGAATGCAGCACTGTCAGATTTACAGGAGTCAGACCAAACAACTATGAATACATCAGCCCTAGATCACACAGAATATGAATCTCTGCCTGAAAATAGTGAAACAGGTAAAACTGTTTTATGGATTAACTTTCATATAAACTTTGGATCTTTTTATGATGCTTTTTAATGATATTAGCCTGTTAAATCTTTCCCTAAACAATATCCTTGCATATATTAGAGAGGCAATATTTGCATTGCCTCTCTTTGTTATTTTGTTATAATTGAAGTAATTTTAGTTTACAATGGTAAAATAAAACAAATTAACATTTATGTTACATTTGAACTCCCCCCTCTGGTTACATTATCAGAGTGCCACCACAATCAAAGTATCCATAGTCCACCACTTCAGTCCATTTCTTTTCCCTCTTCTGTCTGAATGTCTCAATTCTAAGGACTTTTTTTTTTTTTTTTTTTTTTAAAAAAGTCCACCCTATGTCTGGTTTCTCTATAATCCAAATCACACCATCTAGGATTTGGCTTTCTCCTTCTGACTTCTCTTAGCATGTGGCATGAATTTGTTTTTTGATCACTGAGAAGTATTCTGCTGTGTGTTTATATAGACATATCACATCTTCTTGATCCACTCATCTTTTTCTGGGTACTTAGATTGTTTCCATAGTTTGGTTATTATAAACGGTGCTGTAATAAAGATGGGAGGGCAAGTTTCCCTTAGAATTAGTATATTTGTGTTCTTGGATAGAGAAGAAATAGGACTGGAATTGCTGATATATGGTAGATCCATTTTTAATCTTTTGGAAAACCTTCACCCTACTTTTTATAGGAGCCACACCAATCTGCATTCCTACCAGTAGTGTAAGAGGGTTCTTTTTCTCTACATATTCACCAGCACTTGTTCTTTCTGATGTGAGCCATTCTCATGGGAGTTGAGGTAGTATCTCATTGTGGTTTTTATTTGCTTTTCCCTGACAATAAGTGAAGACGAACATTTTTCATGTGTCTATTGACTGTATATTTTCTATGGAGGGCTGCCTCTTTAGGACTTGCCTTTTTTTTTTGATTGGGCTATTTCTTCTTATTGAGTTGTATAAGATCTTTGTAGGTCTTAGAGAGCAACCCCTTATCAGGTATATGGTGTGGGAGTACTTTCCCCATTCAGGTGGGTGTCCTGTCCGTTCAACCATCTGTCCTTCTGTTGTCTGTCATCATTTTAAAATTTATTCTCATTCATTCATTCATTCATTTATTCATTTATTGTTTTTGATTTATCATCTTTCTTTCATACATACATATATACATGCATGCAGATATGTATTGTTAAGACCCTTCATTTTTCCTTTCCTTACACTCTACCTCCAGTGGCTCCTATTTCCCTTTCATTTCAAGTCATTGATGTTTGACCCATTGAGCTTTTCTCTTTGCTGGTGCAGTGTCTTTTTTCTGGGTGATGACCTGCTTTCCTGGAACTTTGTGGTCCATGCTACTTTGATTTCCATGGATGTCATAGCAGCGAGTATTTGTTCCAATCGTGTGAACCCTTGTAGGTCAGTTGAGGTTCAGTTGCGTCGCCCTTTGCTCCTGTCTCTTCTGTTACAAAGCTTTCTGCAATGGAGATGATTCTCCTTTTCTCCAGACCTGTGCGATCACAGGGATTCATGCTACTTCATTCATGTTGATTTTCTCCTCCGTTCCAATGTTTGTTCCATGTTGCTGTTTCCAGTCCTTATGGTTCTGGGGTCTGAGACTGGGCTCCAACATCCATCCCTTTGTGGTGGAGAAGTTCTTTTTAATGGAGACCAATTCCTTTCAGTGGTAGGCCCAGTTCTACTCCTCTTCTTCTGTTTGCAGTTGTTCTGTGGCCATCTTCTCCTTTTTTTGTGGCCTTCTTCTCCTTTTCAGGAAACAGAGTCTTTTGTTGCTGTTGAACACATTCTGGATCAGGGGTTTGCTTCTCTGCCTCCAGAGTCACTGTAGGTGTAGTTCTGTGGTCGGTCATCGTTTCATTGGGCTTTAATGTTTGGTAACTTGTTGTTCCAGCATTTTCATTTTTGGTCTCACCCAGGTGTCAGATGCCTCCAGGGCCTTTATTCTTCAGTAACTGCAGCAGAATAGGTGGATTTTCTCCTTGTGTTCTGGTTTGTTAGAAGTGGGATTAACTGGAGGGGGGATTACACCACCACCGCCACCCGCATTCACTGCTGGTCCAGCAGGGGTGCCAACCCTGTCCCCCAGGATCTAGGGACAAAAGCATGGCTTCCCTGGCCTACCTCCCAGCCTCCTTGTTCCCCCTTGGTAGTTGGGTGATTTTTTTTGTCCTTAGTTAAGTTTCTTTTGCTGTGCAGAAACCTTTTATTTTGTTATAGTCCCAGTTGCTTATGTTCTCATTTGTTTCTTTTGCTGTTGGAGGAGATGTTTCTCTGAAGACATCACTGAATCTAATGGCATGGAGTATTTTGCCTGTTTTCTTTTATTCATTTTATGATCTCAGTTCTCTAGATCCAAGCTTTTCATCCATTTTGAGTTGATTTTATGTATGGTGTGAGTAATGTTTCATTCTTTTGCATGTGATGTCATGCATAAATGTCAACACCATTTATTGAAGAGGATTTTTTTGCTGCAGTGTATGTTTTTGGCTTGTTTTTCATATTCTGGGGTCTTGAGTCTATTCCATTGGCTTTTATGTTTTATTTTGTCTCGTACCATGTTGTTTTAATTATTTTAACTTTGTGGTATAATCTGAAGTGTGGAAGTGCAGTGCTGTCATTTTAATTTTTCTTTTTTTCCTTTTTTGATCAGGATTACTTTGACTCTCTGAGGTTTATATGGGTCCATATGAATTTCAGTAATGTTTGTTCTGTTTCTTCAAAGAATGCCATTGAGGCCGGGCACGGTGGCTCGTGCTTATAAGCTTCAGCCTATGAAGCGGCCAGGGCTAGGGATCGCCGTTCGAGCCCCGCCTGGGGCCCGTAGCGAGACCTATTTCCAAAAAAAGTAGCTGGGCGTGGTGGCGCGCGCCTGTAATCCCAGCTACCTGGGAAGCTGAGGCTGGGGATTGCTTGAGTCTGTGGTACCCCGGGCAACGAGAGCCTGCGGTTCCATGGGCAAAAATAGCAAGACCTAGTCTCGGAAAAAAAAAAAAAAAAGAGAATGCCATTGAAATTCTCATAGTTGCATTAAATCTATATAATGCTTTGCATTAGGAAGACCACATTAACCTTGTTTACTTTTTCAGTCCATGGGCATTGTATATATTCCCATTTCTTTGTGTCTTTTTTTTTTAAACAATATTATAGTTTTCTTTGTACCTTTACCTCTTTTATTTAGTTCATTCCTAGATATGTAATTTTTTGATGTGCTTGAAATGAGATTGCTTTCCCATTCATTGCCACTCATTCTGTGAGGAGTTTTGGTTGGTAAGACTATCATGGAGAGGATTAAAGGTCCAAGAAGTTCCTGCCGGATGAATTAGATTTTATTAGGAGAAACAGAACATCAACTGTAGGTACTGTGGAAATACAGAGAGGGAAAATCGAGGGGAAGTCAGTATTGAAATTGAGATTCAGACAGTTTGGATAGACAGTTTTGAGAGTGCTCAAAGGGGAATGCAATGGAGGTAAAGGAAATTTGAAATCACTTTTGGGTGTCTTAGAAACTGTGAGACATTAGAATTTTTTCCTCAATGATGAGGGAGTGGCAACATGAAGAAATGGGTATTTGGGGAATTTTGGAGAAATATGAAAAAAATTGTTCAGGAAAGAAAACCCAACAACACATAAAATAGCAAGGTCTACCAGCTGTTCTGATATGAGGACCTCAGCATGGGGTAGTGACCATGAAAATGGACAGGAAAAGCAAGTAGATTATAGGACCTGTTCTAAAGATGTGCCACATGGAACGGGAAACATTTTTTTTTTTTTTTTGAGACTAGGTCTCGCTATTTTTGCCCGTGGAACTGCAGGCTCTCGTTGCCCGGGGTACCACGGACTCAAGCCATCCCTACCCTCAGCTTCCTAGGTAGCTGGGATGACAGGCGCGCACCACCACGCCCAGCTATTTTTTGGAACTACGTCTCGCTACGGGCCCCAAGCGGGACTCGAACCGCAATCCCTAGCCCCGGCTGCTTCATAGGCTGAAGCTTGCAAGCACGAGCCACCGTGCCTGGCCTAGGAATGGGAAACATTAATGTCTAAGTCAGTATTTTTATCACAGCCATTGTCACTGGTCCCAGTAACTATCAACAGACACTACTACCCTTTCACCCTCTTCTATTTGCCACAGGTGTTTGGAAATGGGGGAAGCATGTGGGACTGGGTATAGTAAATAAACTTTGATGGATGGCAGAGTCACAATTAATGGTTCCTAAATAAAGACATCAAAGTATAGCCAAATTAAGAAATTGGTGTTTTAATGGGAAGCCTTTAGTTGTGTTACCTATAATATAGTTCATTTCAGGTTTTGGTTTTTTTTTTTTTTTTAAACCTTTATAGTGTTTACTGTTTTAACTGTTCTTTGGTAAATGAACAATTTATAAAGAAAAAAATATCATACCATGTTGTGTTTTTTTGTAAATAGAAATTTGCCATCTTCAGTTTATTTGAAATGATTACCCATTCCCATAAACAGTTTTCTAAATCTAAATAAATAATAGCCTGCAACCATTAAGTTTGTTTCTGTCCTAGTAATTACTGGTTAATGACTTGAAAATGTGAAAACTTTAGGATAAATTGAACTGAGTCTTAACTGGAGTCCATTGGACATTGTAATGGAAGAAAGAACACTTGTTATTTAAAACAGCTTTCTCAAAAGAGAAAATTAAAAGGCATTTTATCTCAAGAGAAAGTAAAAGTGATTTAGAAGAAAGAGCTTTCAAATTGAAGATAAAAATTACACCAAATATTAGAAGATAAGTAACGTCAGAAATGAAATAGTAATATACTAAAATATCTGGAAAGTTCAAAAGCAAAGTAATCTGGTTCTTAATAGAGATATAAAGTACCAGTCAACTTTTTAAAACCTCACTAAACCTAAGGGGTAGGCCACTCTGTCATTATTAATAGTCAGCTGGGGCAGCTGGAGTGGCAGAAATAACTCCCATGATTTCGCTAAGAGCTGATGTGCTTGTGTCTTGTTTCCCAGGTGATCTAAAGATACACTTGAATTAGAGTTGCCCTACTAATGAGACAGTGTACCCTCTCTGTTGTTACATTCTCACTACTTACCTAATATATAGGAGAGATGCATATAAATTACATGTGTTTGGTATTACATATTTTTCCCTCTAAAGGTGGCACCCATAAAGACCTTGCCTTCACTGATGCTAATTTGCAAGTACTATTCTTAAATGCCTCAACTGATACTGTATTCACTGTGAATTACCTTATGTAGGTCCTTTCCTCCTTACTTTCAGTCTAATTTCTTGCTTCCAATTTCCTTCACAGTTTCATAGTAAGCATCTCAATCTCTTTAAGTATCATTCCTTTTTCCTTTTCTTTATTTTTTTTTGGGAAGGGGGGGTTGCCTGGTATAGTCCCGATCCGGGATCATATCTGAGTAGTCCAGATCCTGGGATTCTGTGGATTCAGGCGATCTCCAGCCTTAGCCTCCCAGGAAGCTGGGATTACAGGTGCGCGTCACCACACCCAGCTACTTTTTTGAGACTAGGTCTTGGTATGTTACCCTGGGCAGGTCTTGAACCCGTGGACTCAAGCAATTGCTAGCCTCGGCCTCCCTTCCTAGGTTGGGATTAAAGGCATGCGCCACCGTGCCCAGCCTAAATATCATTGTTTACCCTACTATGTACCTGTTGTTAAGCAGATAGGTTAAATGACTAAGTAAACTTATTTTGGTTTTTAAAAATCTTTTTGTTATTTCTGTGTTCCATCTAAAGTTGAGATTATATGTTTTATGTGATTCCCTGTAGGTCCATCCATGTTATCACAAACACTTCATATTTGTTGGTTTTGATTGCAGTATAATATTCCATTGTGTACATATACCACATCCTTTTCAGCCATTTGTCAGGTTTGGGTCATTTGGGTTGTCCATATCTTGGCAGTTATGAATAGTGCTGCAATAAACATCCAAGTACAGGTGTCCTTTTTTTTTTTTTTTTTAAAGAGACTGGGCCTCGCTATTTTGCCCAGGGTTGTCTTGAACCACAGACTGAAGTTATCCCTATCATCAGCCTCCCAAGTAACTGGGATTACAGGCATGCGTACCACCATGCCCAGCTGTAGGTGTCTCTTTGAATTAGCATTTTGACAGTGGAGCTAGGGCAGGCTGCCAGTGGGAGCTGGACAGGCTGTGAAGAGTACAGGAAGATCAAGAGGAAAGCTCTCAGGTGATGGGGTGGAGGAAGAACCCTCGGGAATGCAAGAATATAATATATATGCATAAACAACAAAAAAATTAATTTAAAAAAGAATGTGGGTAAGTAAGAATATAGAGCAGTGTAGAACTGTCTCATTTAAGATCATGATCACAAACTTACAGCAGGCCCTTGGAATGAACTCATGGCTGTTGCTGTAAGGGTCAGTGAAACCATGCTTCTGGACAGTAGGAGGATAAGAGAACCTCCTGTTTTCTCCTCAGATGCTAACACTCTCGTTTTCATTTGTAGGGTAGGGGAGGAGTGGTATGAGTATTAGTGAAGCATAACTAATGTGCAGTGGGCATCATATATTTAAAGTGAACTTCAACTTTCCTATTGTCTTCCCTAACTTAACACGCAATATCTAGTGCATTATTGGAATGATTTACTGTTTTTTCCATCCCTTATTGATTTCTCCAACACATTTGATATTTATGCACCTGTAAAACCATCACCACAATCAAGATAATGAACATATCCGTGACCACAAAATGCTTCCTGTGTCCTCAGTCCTGTCTCTGATCTGGATTCTGTCACAAAAGAATAGATTGCCTTGCATTTTTCTAGAATTTTCTGTCAGTTGGAGTCTTGTTTCACGTGTATATCCTTTATCAGATTGGCAAGATGTCCTTCCCTTCCAGTTTGTGAGGGTTTTCCCAAATAGATGTTGGGATTTATTGAGCCTTTTCTCCATCTGTGGCAGTGATTTTTTTTTTTTTTTTTTTTTTTTTTTTTTTTTTTTTTTTTTTTTTTTTTTTTTTTTTTTTTTTTTTTTTTTTTTTTTTTAAGATATTGTTGGGCCGGGCACGGTGGCTCGTGCTTGTAAGCTTCAGCCTATGAAGCGGCCGGGCCTAGGGATCGTGGTTCGAGTCCCGCCTGGGGCCTGTAGCAAGACCTAGTTCCAAAAAATAGCTGGGCGTGGTGGCGTGTACCTATAATCCCAGCTACCTGGGAAGCTGAGGCTGGGGATTGCTTGAGTCTGTGGTACCCCGGGCAACGAGAGCCTGCGGTTCCACAGGCAATAA
>PVHY01013636.1:0-40770 GCA_004024945.1 Uropsilus gracilis | reverse complement strand
TTTTTTTTTTCTAAAAGAAATAATATTGAGCAAGATAAGTCAGAAAGAGAAACACAAATACAGGATGGTTTCACTTATATGTAGAATTTAGGGAGCAAAATAAATGGTTAAAAAAAACAACAACAACCAAATAGCAAATCCTAGAAACTTGACTGTGGAATTTAGGTTACAAGAAGGATAGTGGGGAAACACAGTAGGAAAGGAAAGGCGCGTGATGGAGGACTCTGGGTTCTTGTGGTGTGGTAGCATGCTTTTGAGGAACGTGATCCCATGCCTCTGAATAACATATGGTGTTGTAAAACAATGGTACCTCAATAAAACTTTATAAAAATATTAATTTGTCTAACAGGCAAAGAAGAATTCTTTGTGTGTGTGACAAATGTGCCCTTTAAAATATCCCTCATTACCTAGAGCTCACATGAACTACGTATGTCCTTAGCATGGTGTGAGGTGGAAAGATAGAATCCATCTGAGACAACTAATCATTAATTCATCTCAAATGCTATGATCTGCTTTCCTTGTCACAAATAATACCCTCAATGAAAAGAGGAGTGACAGTTGACATGAAAATTTCAGTCACTACTTACTGTGTTCCAAAATCTCTGGATTTTGCTGTGTCATTTCTGTCAGACACAAATGTGGTTAATCAAATAGCTTTAAAATGTTTTTTCTTCTATTCTCTGTATTTCCTTTCAGAATATTTTTTTAAATGAACTGGAAATGCTTAAAGACAATAAATAGCCTTCTTAAGAAACTTTGATTTTGGGGAAAGATCAATTGATTTTATGAATTATTTTCTAATGTAATAATACTAAAGCTGATCTTAAAGCTCCTTCTATAGAGTTATCTATATGCCAACACTCTAAATCCAGGCCCAGGATTCTTTTTTACTACTACCACATATTATTCCCTCACATCCACCAGTCCACACATTTAACCTCTTGTATTGTCTGAATGTCATCAAAAAATCAGTTGATGCCAGCCTCCTATCCATGTACACAGTAATTTAGGTGGGCACAGCTATGATTCAAATCCAGAGTGTGAAAGTTGAGGTGATAAATGCATCTTGTTTCTTTGCACCTCCTTTTGCCTGTGTATCTCATACCCATGACTGCAGTACCACTTATTTATGTAATGAATTATTCATGCAATGGATCATTGCCAGGTTTTACTTCACTTTGCTCACTAGATGTCTGTCTTTTGATGATGGTGGAAAAGTTGAGAAGAGACAGAAACCCTATCGCCTTCTTTATTTCTTCTAATACTGCAAATAGCTTATCATCTCTGCCCTAGATCAGGAATTTCCTCCTTGCCCTGGTTGCCTTTGCCAATCAATTTATTTCTCAAAACTCACTCACATGTAACCACTTCCTTGAATGCTTCACAGATGGAGCCACCTACCTCCTTCCGTCAACTTTCAGTACTTAATGACTTTCCTTTTGGCCCCGAAAAACCTCATCCACACTGTTCATTTGATTCTTAACTTGCACTTGTCTTGTGTGCTAATTAACTTTTCAAATGCATGTACCATGCGGTCAATGTAAGTTTGTGGTTCCAAGATGAGGCTTCATAGCCAAAAATATGAGGTAGAAGTGATTTTAGTGAAACTGTTTATTCCATTTAAAGGACCATATTTTATCATGGGATTATATCTTTCTTTTCTATGTTAAAATATATTTCTACAAAATATATTCAAATTAAATATAATAGTGTCAACTCTGTCAGATTCCCAATTTTTTTAAATTTGTATATTGTACAATGTATGCGATTTTTAAAACATGTAACGAATTGTCATATTACACATCTGTTCATCCCACACAACTCCTATCAAAGTACCTAACACTGAGAGAAATCCCACCAAATATCTTAGCTGGCTTAATCATTTTCTCTCTGTAAACTGTTTTGCTTGGAAATCAAATGCTTTTTTGATCTCCTCTCGTCTTTTGTTGTTTTGTGTCCCAACAACTTACTAAGTCATCAAAGTGATGGGTAATTCTGTGGTGTGAATCAGTGTATTTTCACTATTTGCAGAAACTAAAGTTTATCTGAAAATGTGTTCCTGTTCTCACAAAAGAGATGAAACAGAGAAAGAGAGATGGGGGATGTGAGGTGAATAATATGAGATCTCACTTTTCATTTTACTCACTCAATATTTGCTCCAGAGTGAGCATGAGCTAAGAATGGGCTCTGCCTTTTCCTGTGTTGAACTCACTTACCAAACACTTCTCTTTGTGATCTAGTTACTGCAGTTTGGAGTCTTCCAGATTTAAACATCGGTATTCCATATAATATAATCGCTAAACTCAACACATGTACTTCATCGGGTGCTTATTCAGAAAAGAAATATATCCATTAGTTCCAAAGTTAGAGAGAAAAATTGGCTACATGGCACTTCCTGAGAGATGGTCTATCAGTTTCTGACTTGGTCACTTCGTAAGAGATTTTTCAAAGCTTGGTTTGTCTAGACTCAGCTTTTGCCCTACCTGCTGATTCTCACCCCTGTCTCCACAAGAAAGGTCATTCTGCTTCATAACACTCCTCTGGAAAGATTCTGATTTTGATGCTTAATGTATTTTATGTCAAGTGTCTTTTATTCACAATTGTTGTTATCAAACATCTGAATCACCTGCCATCATTTTAAGATGTCTAGAAGCACTATGATAGATTGCAAATGTACAAGGAATACCACAACAGCATTCACATGAGGATTGCATGCATGTTCCCACAGGGGCTATGAGGTAAAGAGACCAGAACCCTAGGCTAAAGATGATGTGAGGGATGGGGGGGGGGGTACTGGCCCACAAAAGGTATGGAGTAGAGGTTCTTCAGCCCCTGCCCACTGTTTCAGGCAGGCATAAGAGTCCAGTGCTGCAAAATATTCTTTGTTCTTTCTTACAAGCAAAGCTGCACATCTGTATTTATATAGGAAAGACTCCCAAGGTTCTCTATTATTTTTTTCAATAATAGTTTCCTCTGTGTTAAGAACTATAAGAACCCAGCAAATAAGATCCATCAGGCTAACTTAACACAGTGACCATTCCTTCACAGTCTCTGTACCAGCATACCTTTGTCACACATAAGTAGCTTACTTTTAGAAAAAGTGTAACTCATCTAAACCACCCAGTGCTTAATATTCTGCAAATTGAAAGATGTGTTGTTTTCTTTCTCTTGGGTGACTAACAGCATTTTGCTGAATCAGGAAAAAAATGTAATGTTTGGTTTGCCAGAGAGAATATATTTAATACCTTCCATCACAGAAGGTCATTGTAACATGGTACTGTTTGTGCTTAGAGTTCTTTCTTTTGATCAGTAAGAAAGGCTTCCAGTCACCTATCTACCTAAGAGTTAATAAGTAAAATAAATAATTCTGTACACCTAGAAGACAAGTTAGATTTATTCATATGAGGTCACAGCGCTAGATTATCAATCTCACACCTGTAAACACAGTTTGATGGTTTCTCTATCTTAAAAAAAAAATCTTATAGTCTCCAAATCAAGTCTTCTAGATGAATCAGGAAATTCTTATTATTGAATGCATTTCTGGGGGGAAGAAAAGGCTCTAACAACAGAGGGGTTGGCAGAGGATTATCTGACTTTGATATACACAGCATCCAGAGCCAGGGCTAGAAGGTTGAACCCTTACATCATTATTCCATACGTACCAAACCTATTTGCTCATTTCTGTAATCGTTCACAGAGCACAGAAATCATCAGAGGGGAATAAGTCCAGGAAGGCAAATTGTGCTGCTTATGACTATAAGGGATGGAGTGCACAGTAGAGTGGAATTACTTTTCCAGCAAAATAAATCAGAGGACTTCCAAAAGTTTTTAAACCTCAAATCATGAGTGATGCTTACATTTTTTTTTGGTTTCTAGCTTTCCATCCAACATATGACTAGCAGAAAATACCCAAATTCATTCCAGAAATGAGAGGTAAAAACTATCTTATAATCCAGTGTGCCCCCAACTAATCTGAGATAGTGGTTGTAAAACAGTCTTAAGTTGGATCAGTCTTTCTGATGAGTATGTTTTAAATCTGCATGCAAAAATGGTTCAATTAAAATAATTACTTGCATAGCAATTATCTAGTCGTGTAAACTGCCTATTGTACAATAAATGTGAGAACTAATATGAGTTTAGAGTCAGGAAAGTTCTATTAGAGTTCTGGAATGAACTCTCATCTTACAGATAAAGGGATACATGGTATAGTATTAATCAAGCTGGGCAATGCTGTGGATGGCAGTTAATATCTTGCTAGCACTGCTAAATAATGCAGCAGAAATAACCAATTTCTGTTCATAGGAAATATGGGGGATTAATTGATATTGACTGTTGTTAGATTTTGAAATGGTTGTTATTCTGTGCTGTTGTCAAGGTCACAGGAAGAGTGATGTACATATACATGCCTAACAACTGCACAGAAATCATTACCTGCTCCCAGCCTTCAGGAGCAGCCAACTCTAAAATTTAAAAAAAATAAAAAATAAATACATAAATGGTGAATTCCTGCTCTGTATCCTACTTACTTTATATTTTAAAACATTTTCAAATGATTATGTAGAGCTTACATGCAAGGGTTATTTGTAGAAATGCCTGTACTTTAATTACACAAGTTCAGAGTTCTATGCTGTGTTTTTTCCAAATCTTCAGAGATATATGATGCTGGTGGATTTCAAAGGTACAAGCTAATCTGCACAGTTGGGGTGTTATGTGTCTTCCAAAGATCATGAAATTAATGAGGTCAACTTTAAAGGGGCCAAATTTTCTTGAACTGGTTTGATTTAAGCAAAAAGGACCTTGTTTTCATGTAGTCTTAAAACATTTTTATTAGAGCTATTTAATTTTATGATACTAGTCCAAAGAGTTTGCCAAAGTCAGAAGAAATCTCTCTCTCTCTTTCTCTCTCTCCCTCCCTCTTTCTCTCTCTTTCTCTCTCTCTCTCTCTCTCTCTCTCTCTCTCTCTCTCCTATATTTAAATTTATGTGACCTGACTTTTTTACAATTTGCCTGCAGTCCTTTTTCTATTAGGGCACTCATATCTAAAAGAGTCTTAAGAAATCTAGGGTGATTTTTGAATCTTAAAAATCAGTGCAAATCCCAATATAAACTTTGTTTTCATGTCTACATGTACACTAGTTTCCCAAACTCCTACTCTCCTACTGCATGTATAAAATGTACCCTCTTAATATTAAAGAAATTAATAAAATTATAATTTCTGATTTAGGTATCAGAAATTATGTGTTTTTAATTCATTTTTGTGAATTTGAAAGTTACATTGTTTTTTTTTTCTTATTACTAATATTAAACTAGCTTTCCATACAGGTCTAGTTAAATGATTAAATAGAAAATCATTTGGAACAATGTAAAGGAATACAAACTGCTATCAATGTTTTCATTGCTACTACTGGGGCTAATAAAAAATCATATCATCATAATCAAGACCATTCACTGACCTCTGCCCCTTATCTGAAGCTATTCCGTTGCTAATATCAGCATAGTTCTGGCACCTACTATAATTCTAGGCACTGGGAAATAAAGTAGACAGCACTCCTGTCTAATATGTAAGCTATAATTCACACATGGATATGCATACACAAAAAAAGCTTTTAAAAACCATACTTATGTGTTTAAGATCACAGTTATGTGTTTAAGATCACATATTGTACTGTATTGGTTGGGGTGACCTTGAGTATCACTTGAGGGAGACAAAGTTTTCACAGAGGAATTGGGGAAATTTTCACAGGGAGATTATTTTATCACTGGCCTTGATGTTTGGGTAGAATTTCAGTATTGTGTAGAAGTGTATGAAAACCTACTATAGTGGTGATGGTAAGGAAAGGCTATGAATTCCAGGAAGAGATCAAAGCATTTTAAGAGAACAAATTATTTAAAGATAACCACTGGAAAATATCTTGGCTATTCCAAGGAACATGAGCTTTAACCAAGCTAAGAAATCTGGACTTTATTTAGTAATTAATTTTAAATATTCATAGATGTTTTATGAAGGAATAGTAGATGCAAAATATAATTTTAGATGCTCAATATGCAGTATTGTAAGCAATGAACTATAGGACAGGACTAAATTTGCCTCATGATAGATTAAGCATGATAGATAAAATGATTAGAATCTTGAACAAATGGTAGTAAGAGAAATAGAAAGAAAATGAGTTATTTTATTCCAAAGGCTTTTGAGTATAACTGGATATACAGTGTGATGCTAAAGGGAAAAACAAAGGAGCCATTCTCAAATACTGAATATTAGACAGACTAAGTAACTATATACTATATATATGACCTTTGATGTATCTATTCACCCACACTCTAGACACTTAGACATTAGTCAAATAACCAATATATAAATTCTATTCAAATAACAAATATATATTTATGAACTCTGATAGGGTCAGGAAAGGGAAAAAGAAAAAGCTAAGCATACATGCCAGTGTATCTGGGTTAGTCGGAGTGTCTTTCTATGATGAAGAGATGTTAACTAGACAAGTGATAGGGAGAGTATTTCAAAAAATGGCAACAGCATGAGTTCATACTTAGAAAGGGAAGTCATGAATCCATTCTGAACAAGATGAGTTTGATCCATGTTGGACATATCCAGTTGGAAATATTAAATAGGAAGATAAAAATATGAGTCTGGCACTCAGAGGAACAGTTAGGCTGCAAATCTAAATGTGGAAGTACCTAGCAAACAGATGAGTAAGAAGAAAAATTTTAGAGAGAGGCTTATAGGGTTCAAGGAAGTCTTAAAAACTGCAATATTTATTAATCAAGTCAGAAGTCAAGGAGGGTATACTGGCACAGGAGTTTAAGATGTTGGGTGACGGAGAGAAAAAAATGAGGTTAGGGTAGAATGAAGTAAGACATTGTGGTATGCTGGGTGTGGTTCACTTAGGAGGAAAATAGTATGGAGCTTAAAAAGAGAACATCGCCTTTAGGATTCAGATACGTGAAGGATATTGATGGCCTTGATGAGGTAGTTTAGGAAGAAGAATGGTAATTAAAGGTAAATTACTGACAAATGTGACAAGTCAAAGATATAGAACTAGTGTTAATAAGAAAATCTCTGTTTGAAACATTTGTCTATTAACAGACTTTAGTTTAACATTTTTTGAAAGATAAAGAATTTATTTGTTGTAGTTTTGTTTGGAGTGTGTATGTTGTGAGCATATGCTGCTTGTTTTTAAGGAAACAATAAATGGGTTTTACTCAACTTTGGTTTGCAAAGTTGAGTTGAGTATATTGCAAAGCCTTAAAATGAAATGTTGTAAGCATCTATATAAGAAGGCTAGCACTCAGAAGAGAGAACAGTACTGGAGAAATGGATTAGGTAGTGATATTACCGGAGGTGGGTGTCAGTGCTTCAGACACAATTTGGTCAAAAGAGAGAAAAGAAAAAACCTAAGAACACATAATTGTCTTTTTGAAATTCTTTAGGAAAAAGACTAGAGTTGTATCTGTAGTCTAGAATTAAAGACATAGAAAATAATTCCCCAAAAGATTAATGAGGTAGAAACCAAGGAAAGGATGAGTTTTAAAAAAGATTTCCAAAGCAACAATTAAAAACTCTTAAATTGTGTTGTTTGCAATCACTAATACTCGAGTTAAATAAAATATTTTCATATTTCAATGTTTTTAAAATATGAATGGCATACTCTCCTGATGTCTTATCCATGTGGATTTTGAAAAATAAAAATTTAAGTTAAAAATTAGAAGCAAAACAATGATGAAAAGATAAATAGCAAAATATCACATCCTCAATGTCCCCAGCTAGAAATAAGCACCATTTTTTCTAGGTAAGATTAATTTTTGTCATCACATTATGTCTTTACATACATGGAAGATTATAAACAAAAACATATGAAATTAGAACTTGGTTCTAAGGAATTTATTACCTAAAGAGACTTATATTGCAGTAATTATGGGCAGTTAGACATAGATAGATATAAGTGCTTCAAGAAATGATCTTGGAAGAATAGAGCCACATCATACAAGCTATTTAATACAAATATGAAATTAAACTTTGAATTTGAATTTTAAAGAGGAAAAAGAAGCAGTGAAAAGAAAATGCTGAATTTATGTAAATATTTCTTCAACAGAGGTATCAGTCCCTAAACAATTTTATTTATCTTAATACATGTTTAACTATTACATGTTTAACTATAAGCAACAACTGTATGTAAATCCAGTGAATACCCATGATGATAGATGAATACCTTCCTTCCATTTCCCATGATTTTCCTGTTTTTTTTTTTCATTGTTTATTTGACAGCATTCAAAATCTATCCATTGACCCTACGTCCCAATCTTTAGTGATAGGTTTATAGTTTCAAGGAGTCAGTTTATTTTTTTATTTTTGATAATTTTCCTCTATTATTCAAACTCACTGATTCATCTCCCAGTTGACAAGCTCGAATCAATAGTTTTGGTTTTGTTTCATCTTTTTAAATTTCTTTGTTCTTTGATTCTTTGTTTATCTATGCTTAGGTGGTCTGCCTGATGCTCTTTATGTTTAAAGAAAACTGAACTGGATATAAAAATCCTAGTTGGGCACGGTGGCGCATGTAAGCTTCAGCCTATGAAGCAGTTGGGGCTAGGGATCGCGATTCGAGTCCCACCAGGGGCCTATAGAGAGACCTAGGTCCAAAAATATAGCTGGGTGTGGTGTCGCATGCCTGTAATCCCAGCTACCTGGGAAGCTGAGGCTGGGGGTTTCTTGAGTTTGTGGTATCCTGGGCAATGTGAGCCTGTGGTTCCATGGGAAAAAATAGCAAGACCTAATCTCAAAAAAAAAAAAAGTCTTAAACCATCATGTCTTTTTCTCAGAACTTTGAACACCAAATTCATTGTCTTCTATCTCAGAGTTATCTTATAAAAGTTTAATGACAGTCCAATATTTTATTGTTTTCCTCCAGATTAGATAATTATCTCTTTAATATTAATATTAACCTACTTCATCAAATTTCACATTGATAATTCTGTACCACTTTTCCCCCCTTAGGATACAAAATGTCTGTAGTTACAAGTCTCTTTTTTAGGAATATTTTCTTATCATATTTATTTAAGTTATTTTCATTGTTTCATTTGTTCCCTAAATTTGCATGAATTCTGTCTTTCTGCATTTTCTATCATCTTTTTTATTATATTTTTGTGATTTTCCACTTAATGCTGGGTATTTCCCTACATTACAGCCATTGTATTGCTGTTCATTCAATTGCATTTATTACATTTTAAATTGCTTTATAATATGAATTTATTTCCAATATGTTTTATTTGTCCCTTAAATTTCTGAAGACTGCTTTCTTTTACCTGTCTCTTATTATATAGATTTCTTCATATTTCCTTTTGACTTCTTGGCAAGAATAGAAGAAGCCATTTCTTTAAGGTCCTTCCATATTTTAAGTAAGAATTTCTAAGATAAATGTATTCTATTCTATGTTACCACTCCTATTTCCTTTATCTTTTCACACCTTTATTGTTGGCTTCTAAATTTTACTCATGTTTCACTAAGGCTTGTTACCTGCTGAAATATAATGTGTAGGAGGACTAGGGAGAGAAACACAAGATAGGCAGGTCAGCGCCTTGGTGGAAATTTCTGGTTTCAGATACTCTCTTGCCACATCAGTTATTTCTTTTGCCAGTGCTAAGTATATGACTCCCTGCTGTGTGCAAGTAGAAACTGTGACTCACAGTCAACCCTTTTATGTCTAATGTTTCCTGTACTGCTGCCTCCTTACCCTGCTTCACCCAGGCACTCACCCTGGCAAAGAACTGTAGGTTGTAGTCAGTAGGAACAAAGAATGTCAATTTGGTTTCTCCTTCAGAGCTACCTCCTCTGACATTCTGTGTGATTAAACCTATACTCTACAGGGAAGTTTGTTTATCTCTGCAGTCATTATACCTCCTGGGTCTTGTCATCTTTAATCAAAGAATCATTGGCTATGACTTTCTGGATGGTAATATTTACTTGTGAAAAAATAAAAATCAATATTCACCCACCTTCCAGAAGACATGTGCTGGTCCTCAACACTTTGCTCTGTGTCGGTCCTTGCAACATTTTTAAGTGTGCAAATAGTTTGTAATTTGAGACTATAACCAACCATCTCTTAGCTTCATTTTAGTTCATATCTCTCTTTTTTTTTTTAATTTCTGGTCTTTATTTCTTTTTTTATTTTTTATTGATTGCATACACACACTCACATTACATAGTTGTCTGCCCCAAGGTTCTCCCATCACTTTATCACCTGTGAACAATCCCAGTCTTTTGTGCCCTCCCACCCCCATTTTCTCTCTCCTTCCCCTCTCTCACTCTGTGTTTCAGTTCTATATTTTTGGCAGTTTTCTATTTTTCTTGTCTGTGTGTTTGTTTGCTTGTTTTTCTTAACTCCCTCATATAAGTGAGACCATCCTACATTTCTCTTTTCCTATCCGGTCTTTATTTTTGATGAATTTGATAAAGGAAAAGGAATAACATTGTCTGAACCTTGCTATCTCAAAACGAAACTTTGCGTGGTTTTATTAAAAAGTGCTGGGACAATGTAATACTTTAATAATTCTGCAGAGATGATGTAGTACTGTGAGTCCTCAAAAAAATTAAGAGATTGGAAAAAAATACAATCCAGAAAGGGAAATTCTCTTTTGAAACTGGGACCTTTTTCAGTGTATGGGAAAAACAGTAATGTGAAAGATTGGCCTAGATGTAAAAGGAAAATGTTATTCTGTTATCATTAAAAGTATGAAGGTTTCAGCTGGATTCTTTTCCAACATGATACCTGTGAACATTTAAAGTCATGTACCCACTTGTCTATTTGATTTTAAGTGCTTGTTCTAACACTATTTCTTGTTACAAGGAGAAAAAAGTTTCCGCCTGAAAGATTTTATCCCTTACAACCCATTTTCTCCCCCAACCTGACCTCGCTGTGAAGTCAAAATGACAAATTTGTGACATCATAATATTTTTTTTCCTCTTGGAACAAACTGTGAAGCCATTAACACAGGATGGTGACTTCACTGCAGGATTGCACCGAGCAGCTGGCTAGAGAGGAAAGAGGGAGCATGCTTATTCAAACACACATACATCTTCAATAATAACCAGGGAAATTCAGAAAATTACTGTCAAAGTAAATTGCATTTTGTATAAATGCCATCTCCTTTCAAGTTGGCCTCAGCATGATCATCCTTCTTTATTTAGTGGTGTTGCCCTTTTTTCCTTAGAGACCTTTAACAAAAATCTCCTTTTATATTTCATGCATCATTAAAATGACTTAAATGAGTAGGAATGGAGCATGTCTGACATTTATGTTTAATTATTTACATAAATAAAGAGGTGTCCTTATTTTATACCTACTGCAGTCCTGAAAATATTTTTTTTTTCTCCTGATTGCACTTGGTGCTTACAGATAGTAGAAAGCACTGATCAGGTGACACCTATTCAGTCATTAGCCCACCAGGCTTAAAGTGTTGTTCTTTGAGCCTGAGGAAATTCCATGAGGTAATTATGACACATCAGTAATTATTGTTTATATCTCTATTTTTATCTGTGAATAATGAGGGTGAGAGTTGAAGCAGAAATATCCTGTATATGAGAGACAAAAATCAATACATAGGACATTTTTTAATTAGCCATAGTATTTCTTAACCATTTTATTCCAAAAGTAGTTGCCTCATAGTTTCATTATCTTCATTTTTTTTATAATCTGTTTCGTTTTGCTTTTTAAGTTCTGTCAGTGTTGCCAGGATGTTTGCTCTCAATTCCCCTTCTGTTATGCTTATAACTCCATTTAGTCAGGGTTCCTTTAAAGGTTCTTTTGTTCTGGCATGCGCACTGTCTTCTCTCTCCTCATTTAAAATTTTATATGGTATATATTAAAAAAATAAATAAATAAAATAAAATTTTATATGGGGTTTCAGTAGATACATTTCCAATGTCAGTTTTTGTACATGTGAAGTAGTCTGAGAACTGGTAAGGAATAGAGGTATCAAAGAGGCTTCAAAGGATCACCTCCAGTTGACTCAGGAATTTAAAATCCCTTTTGTAAAGCATTTCTTGGAGAAGGGTTGACTGGTGTTCTACATAGCTCAGATTGGGACAGGGGCAGAAGTTGTTTCAGATATTTCATCCTGGACTGTAGCTCTCTTCTACAAGGATTCCTCAACTGTCGCCTGATTCAGGTGACAGCAGTTCAGGTGAGCTCCTGGGTCAAGCCAGTAGTCCTCACTCTGTGTCCATTCCTCTGTTGCTCTCCCACAATGAAACCTCCATTCCAGGTGCCTGCTCTTGCACCCCCCTATCCAGTGCAGTACCTGACCTCAGGAGACCCTGTACTGACAAGTGCCAAAGGCCATAGCTTTAGAATCTCTGTACCACAGCCACTCCTCTCTTTTGTGGCTTCTACTGCCCCTTTATTCCTTAACAAACTCTGAAGTCACACTTTTCAGTCAGGCTGATACCCCTATTGTATTTCTGAGAACCCATTTTTAATTTTTTTCATACATTGTTCGTATTTGTATGTTCGTTGATCCCCTTGGGTATGCCCCCCCTTCCCCCTGGCTGCCCCTCTGGTCACCCCAACACCTCTGTAGTTGTGTGTTGGTCCAGATTTAGTTCTTTGATCTCTTCTTTTTCTGGACCTATGTCCTTTTCCTGGGTATCTAGTTCCCTAGGTCAGAGACTGGAATCACAAACGATGAGGCAGGGAGATATCATAGATCAGGAGACAAACAGGAAGGAGCAGCAAGCACTGAAAGACTGCAACCTAGCCTGGACTGACTGCCCGAGGCAAAGACAAGACTGATAACCCATTTTTCCCCTCAGGAGTTTTGGCTTTGTTTCCTCTCACCTTAGTTGTGTGTGTTTCCAGAGAAGGAATCCTGATGTTTTCACTCTGCACCAATCTTGCTGGACAAATTTCACAATCATGCAAGGAAATGAGGTCTGAATAAGGTCAAACGACCAATACAGACCACACATGCCAGTGTTCAGAGAACACCAGGACTGACAAGACTTTGTGAACAGTGTCTGAGTTCTGGAATTAGACAGCCCAAGGTTCAACTCACAGCTCTGGAATTTATCTGATATGTGTTTTCTTCTTGAAGCTGGGATAGCCTCAGTAGTAAAACAGAAGAAAAGTTATCACATAAGAGGTTGTAATATGTAAATAGTTACGTACATACTAAAGTGCACGGCACAATGAAAACTTTCAAAAAAGGTAAAAACAAATGTGGTACAGTTTCACTTAGGAGTAATAAAGAATGACTAGACTTTTAAGTGAAAACAATAATTAGAAACCAGGAATTTAGGAAGAATTTTTCTGAGAATTCTAAAATGGGGATTTTTGAAGCACTGTCAGTAATGTAAAAAGTAAAGAGTAGTCAACCAATCTGGAGTTTAGTGTTCATATACGGTCCTAAGGAAATAGATTTAATGAAAAAAATTGGGGTCAAATTGTGGAAAAGATTGAATTCAGACTGGCCCTATGGATTATTATTCATTCAGCAATTTTATTAGCAACTTAGTATTGGCTAGAAAGTAATTTGCAATTGGGACAATGAGACTAACAAGTTCTAATTTTCAAGAAACTTAAACTGAGCATAGATAGGAAAGATACTGATGACTCTAAATAAAGGTATAATGAGATGATACAACTTATATTTTTAAATATTAATATTTATCTAATTATTGGCATTTGATACATCTATTCAATATGCTATCAATATTAATTCTAAGAAATGAAAACAAATAGTGATTATAATTTTCTTGTAGAATGCCATTGCAATGACAAAAAATGACATCATTTTGAGATTCAGGCTAGAACTACAGGCAATGAAACTAAAGATGACGAAGATTGCAAAGAAAAAGTCATAAGTATTATGAGACTACTTGAATATTGAAAAAGTTGAAGTTCTGAGGAGAGTCTATTCATATTTTAAATATAATAGATCATTCAATTGATAATTCATCATATAAATTATATAGGACTCTCCCTCTCTCTCCCTGTCTCTTGCTGTCTCTCGTCTCCCTCTCTCTTTTCTGTCTTTTATTCCTCCCCTTACCCCACTACCACCTCTCCCTATCTATTAGAAGCTATTTTCCTAGTACAGTGGTTGATGCCTAACACCTTTGAAAGAGACATTAAGAGATAAGAGAAAAGGTGGAGAAAATGACCACTCCATGTATCTTCTAGAAAACGAAGAAAATAAAGCAAAATAGGTCAGAAAAGGAGTAAGACTATATATTACAAACAGGATTGTCATAGATGCCAGGGGAAGAGTTTTGTGATAGAGGAATGGTTAAATGTGTTAAATGTACCAAAACATCAAGAAAAATGAGAACCACGAAAAGACCATTGAATTGGACAAATGAAGAAGTCATCCGCAGCCATTTCAGTGACCAATTTCACTAGGGCAGTGAAAGTTATCATTGGATTGCAGGAAATGGAAGCAATAGCTAGATCTCAATCATTCAGTACATTTGGCATTAAAAGATAGAAGTTTAAGTTCCTCAAGTATCGAGCAGGTGTGTCAGGTACACCCTTTCTCTGTTCCAGATGTTCACTATAATCCTAGCAAACAGTTATTTCAGAAGCACCTGCTTTTGCTTCTGAGAAAACTGAGTGAACAACTGTAAATGGTTTAATGTCAGTTCACGAATATTGCAAAAGAAGAATGCTTTTTAATGATGCCAAGTAATCTTTGTAGTCACAGCTTGTGATTAACTTTTTTAATACACCACAAAATTTTGAATCTCCCAGGAAGAGAGGAACCATGTTTAAGAGAAAGAGTCAGAAGGAGAAACTCTGTCTTTAATGCCAAAATATTACCATCTGTACAGGATTCTAACAGAATGACTTCCCATCCTATACAGATTTATGAATTCCTTTATTACCAGACATTCCTTTATTACCTCCTTAAAAATGACAGAAACCTACAGCTGTCAATTGCTAATAAGTATAGTTTTTTTTTTTTTTTTTTTGCATTACAAGCCACTCCACAATATGTTTTCCTTGTAAACTCTCAAGGGTAAATGCATATATCAGCAACTGACTGCCGTGAAGTTGTCAGAAATCTAAGATGATCTGTCTCTAGCTCATGTCTGAATTAACACATACAGTTCTGGGGCATTTTTATCTGCCAAGATGATGCCAAAAAAAAAGAAAAAAAAATCCCTGTCACCCTTATCATCCTTTTCAACCTGTATTATCACAACACATAGGCACATGGAGTCTGGTTTCTTTAGATTTGCATTTCTTGATTAAGTCATTACCTCTTCTGAAAAGCCTTTTACTCAGTTCTATCAATGAAGGATTAAGGGCCCTGCAAGAGAACTCATCCATCAAATCACCAAAAATGCATCATTCCTGAAATTTTTCAAGGTATCATAATCTCTGCTTATTCTGAGTCTAATATGAGGGGGGAGAGGTAATTTTTCAATATTTTTGGAATTTTATAACCTAATAGGGGAAAACCTTAGAGTAATTAGCTTTTCCTGCCTGAATGTTCTCTCATGTCTGATGGCTATAACTGGATTCCTTTTGTTTCTCCTAGATCTTCTTTTACTATTTATTTAGTCACAGATTCAAATTGGCTATGCTGAAGGAAGTCATTGCCTGTACTGATTGGTGGTCTTTTTAAGAAAAGCATAAAGGCATTAAAAGTGTCCATATTGCCATGAATTTTTAAGGGAATGTTAGAAGAATGAACATGATATTTTTCAAATAAAATGTATTTCCTACAGTTCTAGTTTAATCATGAAAAGATAATATCCTCTAGAGATTATATGAAAGGAAAAAACCAAAACTCATCTAAAACACAATAATGTGACTCTCAAGTTTGTAGGTTTAAAAAGAGGCTAGCTTGTACTCATGAAACAAATTGACCATGATACAACAAATAATGATAATACAATGTTCTGAAATAGTATATATTTGGGGAAAATGAACACCCATGAATGAACAATGTAGTGGGAAGAAATGGTTGCAAATCAAAATTTACAAAGTAATAGTATGAGCAGATGAAGAAAAGACAGAAATAAGAATAATGGCAGTATAAGAAAAAGATAAAATACTAGGATGTGAACTGGGATTTGGTGTCAATCAGCTTCCATACTTATCCAGGCTTTAGGCTAAACCTTTTAAGGACACAAAGTTACATGCTAAGTATCTTCAGGGTGTTCCTGCAATGAGAGACAGATACTTTAAAAAACAAGTATAATATGATAATGCCAAAGTACTAGATGGAATTGAGTCCATTATGGACATGGGGACACAAAAAGAACTGATTGTAAGAGAGAAATTCTGGGTAGAGAGGAAATTTGCCAGATAAAGAATCTAGAATATTGTAATTTAGAGTTTATTTGATAAAAATGCTTAAATATATTTTAGAAAATTTACCATTTCAGAAGGTTTTCTGAAATGGACCACATCCGTATTCCCTAATCTTGATCGTGCACTCAAAAAGATCTAAATGCTATCCTTGTCTCAGATAAAAATATTGGTACTTAGTAAATGTTTTGATGTGCTTATTTTGTGCAACCAAAATGTGACTGTTATGAACAAATGAGACAGGTATAACAGATCGCATTTACTATATTCATTGACATGAAAAGAAGTAAAACCCCAAAATTACAATTACCTATATATGATCACATAGCTATATCATAGCAAGCCCTGGCATAGAATCTACTCTCATCTCTTAGAAGGGAGTTAATACCTTATTCTAAAATTGGAAGCATCCTGAGTACCAAGAAAACTTGTAGAAATGATCTTTAAACATAAATATGTCTTCTGTAGTCAGTACTAAGTGGGGGTGGGGCGCACCAATTCAAACCTTCTGGGCATGAGCAGATGCTTTAGAATATTACAGGTATGATTAATTCAGAAGTAAGGCCATGGATAATTTCATGATAACATCTTCATGATAAGTAAGGCAATGTAACTTCATGATAACATCTCTAAATGGAGCCTGCTAAAAGAAAACTTGAAAAACATTTTAAAGACCTTAGTATAACAGTCTATTTACTGTCATCTATATTTACATATCTTCAGCGCCATGATTTTTCTTATTAGTGGTCAGTTTCAACTTTCTGGTGATGAGTATGCAAATCTACCAAAGGCCCCTCTCTAGGTCAGTGAGCTATAATTAAATTTGAAACATCTCTGTCTCGTGATGAAAATACAATATCTTCTGGTTGATTAGATACCTGGAAATGTCTGTTAGATAAAATTCTGTCTCATAAATCATTAAGAATGACTCACTTACATGCATAAATATTGCTTAATCAAAATACTTAACTGTGTGTGCATTATTAATTAAAAACATGTGGTCCTCATAAACTGCTTTTAATGCTTGTTATCAAATATAATAGTTGACCTTGACCCTGCTTTTATAAAGTTTCAAATGGCAACATGCCTCTGCATATAAATAAATTGAAGAGATAAGAAGGTTGTATTTCTGGATTTGTGCATACTCTTAAATTTCTGAAAAACACAAAAAATTATAATTTTATTAAGAAAATCTTTATTCTGAATTGATTAGTATTAAAACTTCATGCTTTATCAGAATCTTAATCCATTCAGCATAAAATTTAGTCTCCAATAGGTATGACAAAGAATATATTATGAAAAAGAACTAGTGACCTCCTTGTCATTCACTTGAAATCATCCACATCCACAACATCTTTTAGAAAATTGTCATGGATCTGAGCTATGAGTTAAAATCTAAGTTTTGAAGTATATAATTGAATTTACTGGCATGCAACTACTTATTATTATTATTTTGAATCTATATAAGTCTTCAGAGTAATGAGTTTCATTATTTCTCTGCACTGTGTGCTGTGTCAAGCAGTATTTTTTTATTTATTTCATGTTTGAAATGTTCTAAGATGCTAATTATTAATCACATGCTATATAAGGACAGAGAGTCACCTGAAATACACAAAATAAAGTAACTTTATAAAAGCATGTTGAGCAAAGAAAAAGCATTCAAGAAGACAACAAAGAGCTAAAAATTGAAACTTTCTATGACTTTGAAAGAATTAGTTATTATAAGCAGCTGAATTTCCAGATATATGACATGTACTACTTTAGTTAATAAAATTTTCTGAAGAGCTGAAACTTAATACCTGCAGTAACGATGCATGTAGAGTGTGTCTGACAGCTATTCGATATCTTTATTTTACTTGTTTTTATGGTTTGATATTTGGAGAAGCATATGGTAAACATAATCAAATACACAGATCTTAAGTTTTGACAATGCAGATAACCAGCACCAAGATTAAGATTTTCATCAGTTCACAAATTTCTCCTTCCAATCAATTCTGTCATTCCCCAAAGATCATTGTTCTTAATTTCTAACACCATAAATGAATTTTTCATGTTCTTGAACTTCATTATGCAGTAATACAGGTTGTGCTTTGAAGCATGACATTTTTTTGCTCTATGTTCTTGAGATCCAATAATATTATTGTGTGTTCTTTATAGTTACTTTGCTATTTTATTTAGTAGTAGTCCATTGTATGTCTGTATCATTTTTGTCACTAAATAGCCTATTGATGGTCACTGAGTTATTCAAGTTTGAGGCTGTTACAAGTTGCTATGATCATAATTATTTAAGTCTTTTTGGAGGAAACAATTATTTCTCTTGGGCTAAATGAGAAACCAAATATCTAGGCCATATTTTACTTTTTATATTCAAGTAACACTAGATGTATATGATTCACCAGTATAAGATCACAACCTTCAGGTATATGTCACCATATCTCAACCACCCCCAAGCACCCATAGTCCTCCACCATGGTCCACTGCACCCCTTTTCCAATCTGCTTCTTCCTCTCCCTCCTCTGCTGCTAAACTCAATTTAGCAGTCAGATATCAATATCAAACAGGGTTTGTCATTCATTTACTTTATCTGACCATTTTTTATTTCCCTATATTCCACATATTATCAGTTGTCTTTCTCCTTTTGATTTGTCTCATTTAACATACTTCCCTTCAGTTCCATCTATATTGTCATCAATGACAAGAGTTTATCTTTTTTTATAGCTGAGTGATACTCTGTTTTGTATACATACTACATCTTCCTAATCTACTTCTCTGTCTTTGGACACTTAAGTTTCCATATCTTGTAGGCCATATTTTAAATATACGGTTACTATCATGATTAACTTTTCAATAGTTTTTCAATGTAATTTTAAATCACATAGGCTATGTTAGAATTCCCAGGAGTTTTTATAGAAAAGTGAAAATATAGGCTCTATATCACCATATCTTCTAATATTTTCAAGAAGTCAAGGTACTGATTTTAGCTAAAAGTTTCTAATTAGACTGTAGAATTGAGAGACTGGCTCACTTAATAACACTTCTGTGTTATTTTGGGGCCACTCAACTCCAGCCATAATTCCCCAGCCCAGGAACATGGGTTCATGCCATACTGGGATTAGTGATCCAAGATGACTGCATGTAAGCAGGGGTGGAGAAAATGGTACTCATTCATTACCGTTGTTCCTCTCCTTTTATAGAGATGCCTTGGATACAATTTTATATTACTTAGCAATTCCATCCAAAGTCAAAAAACCAAAACTAAGGGATTAATAAGTGGAAATATTAATTTCCACTTAATATTATATTATATAATATATTATATTCCACTTAATATAATATTAATAAGTGGAAATATAAAATTTTTAGAATATAAATTTACTCAGGATAAAAAAATCACATCTTCACATGTATTATCATTTCATGGAAATTTGGGTTGTTTCCAGACTGAGTTATTATTATTAAAGTTGCTATGTGCATTATTATATAAGCATTTTTGAGGATAGATACATTTATTATGAATACAACTACTGATATAAGTTATTGCTTCTCAACTATCTATTTAATAGTTTTTGAAAATGCAGAAAATACTTCTAATTTCTTTTTTTTTTTGAGACTAGGTCTCGCTTTTTTGCCAGTGGAACCACAGACTCACATTGCCCGGGGTACCATGAACCCAAGTAATCCCCAACCTCAGCTTCCCAGATAGCTGGGATTACAGGCGCACACCACCACACCCAGCTATTTATTTATTTATTTATTTTTGGAACTAGGTCTCTCTATGTTGCCCCCAGCAGGACTTTAATTGCGATCCCCAGTCCCAGCTGTGTTCCATAGACTGGCGCTTACAGGCATGCGCCACCATGCCCCGCAGGAAAAAAATTCTTCTAATTTCTGATTTTAATTTTGAAACAATAGTAACTAGCAATAATTTCGTGATTATTGCTTGCTTGGAAGCAACCAAGCATTTTACATGCATTGTTGCCTCTGATCCTCACATCATTTAATGGTAATAGTTTTTATTTAAAAAAACCCATTCTCATTCCAACAAAAGAAACTGCAACCCAGACATATTAGTAAATAAACTAAACTCCCCCCCTTCAGTAGATGAACAGCAGAAAATATGCACAGAAACTCCTTAAAAGAACCCATCCTATTAAATATTTCTGTGTCTATATCTTCCTCTAAATTCTAGATGGATAGCAGAAAATAAGCACAGAAACTCCTTAAAAGAACCCATCTTATTAAATAATTCTGTGTCTATATCTTCCTCTAAATTCTAGACAAGCCTATGCCATATTTTAGATTGAAATTTTAAGAGAAAAATGAATATTTTTACACTGCTGGTGGGAATGCAAGCTGGTTCAGCTACTAAGGAAGACAGTATGGAAACCCTCAAACTACTGAAAATGGAACTAGCATTTGACCCAGAAATCCTACTTCTGGGAAGCTACATAAAGGATACCAAAATATGAATTCAAAAATAAAACTGCATTCCTATGTTTATTGTAGCACTGTTTGTATGAGGCAGGATATGGAAACAACACAAATGCCCCCAAATAGATCAATGGATCAAAAATTTGTGGTATATTTACACAATGGGTTATTAGCCAGCAGTCAAAAATGATAACCAAGTCATTTGCAACAACATGGGTGGAGCTGGAAGGGATTTTGTTAGCTGAAATCACTCAGAAGGAAAAAGAAAAATACCAGTTGGTCTCACTTATACAAGGGATTTAGATAAATCAAACAAATGAATAAGAAATAGTAAAAGCTAACAAGTTGACTATAGAAAAGAAACATCCAGCAAAGGTGAGAGAAGGAGGCAGGTCAAAGAGGGAAAGGAAGAACATGAGGGAAAATGGTGATGGGCTATGGGTGATATGGTGGCAGGAGAAATATGAGGTCTACAACCATGTAAAATAAACTAATTGAATTTTAAAAATAACACTTATAAAGAAAATACTTTAATTACAGTCACATTTGTAATTACCTTAATAATTTGCAATAAATCATTGTCATAGTTCCCTGCATTCTGCTATAACCTATTAGAAATCACTATTGAATGAGCAACATATTTTGTATGGGCTATTTTTTAACAAGCCTCTGTATTAAAGGACAAAATTGTTAAACTGAAGTGCTTGCCTACATAATAGATGCCTTTGAGGTATTATAACGAAGACTGTAAATGATCCATTCCATTTATTTCCACAACCATGTTTGCAATATATTCACAAGTAGGCACTGACTATGTAAGTTAGCTTGACATACCACTTAGAAAATCAAATGATTTGTCACCTAGGGTACTTAAAAAGAACAATTAGTTTTCAACTGGAAAGAAAAGAATCAGTGCAATTGTACATAGACACAGTACAAGCTGCATTGTGTTTTCTTGTACTAAATAATTAATCACATATCTCTAAAAATGTTCCACTTTATTGATTTACTAGGAAGGTTTTTCCATGTTAGTTCACAAAGCCCTACCACTATGACAGCTATAATTAGGAATGAGTAGGATTTCTAAATTTGAAATATTATTTCCTCAGCAATTAACATAACTTTTAATATAAATGTGTGAGTGGGTTTGAATATGTTCTTTGAAAAAACTCCTACGTGAATATAAAATATGGGAGCCATGAACGTAGATAATTCCTCACACTTATTCGCACGAAACCTCACCCTCCCCTACTTTTACTAGAATTAGAAAGGGTAACCTGAGGCATGCTCCTGGTTTGGAAAGGCAGCCTCTGTCTTCCTGTGGGCTGGAAAGACTGTGGAAAGTCATTCAATTCTCCACATGTCACTGAGTTTCTGCAAAGCACTAGACATTGTACTTGCTTCTTCAAACGTCAATAAGAATAAAGAACTTTGCCTCTTCCCTGGTGACTTTACAGCATTGTCTTCTGATAAGGATTACTATTCTCATCCAAACTGATAAAACACAAAAAATGTTCATTTAAAATAGAGTTACCATTGGACCAGCAATCCACTACTGGAAATCTACCCAAAGGAAACAAAAACACTAATTCAAAAGGAAACTTGTACTTGTATGTTTATTGCAGCACTATTAACAATTTCCAGGACATGGAGACAACCCAAATGCCCCCAAACTGACGAATGGTTGAAAAAGATGTGTGTCTACACAATGGAATATTATTCATCAACCAAAGAAGATAAACTTATGTCATTTGTAGCAACATAGATGAAGCTAGAAGGAATCATGTTATCAGAAATAAACCAGAAAGAAAAAGAGAAATACAGGATGATCTTTTGCTTATATGAAGGATATAGAAAAACACACAAACAAATGGAAAAGATAAATTTAAACTGAGCATAAATCAAAAGAGTGGGAGGAGAGTATAAATGGAGGAGGGGAAGAGCACAAGAGATTAAAATGTTCTACCATTTTAATGGATAAGGTGATGGGAGAACCCTTGGGAAGACAAGGATGTGAAAAATATGTGTGTGTATATATATGTGCAAAATAAATAAATTCATAGGTGGTGTGTTAGAGAACCTTGGGAAATGCAACCATGCAATATTATATACACAGACATGCATGTTCATGCATGTGCACATTAATATGTAAACTGCAAAAAATACATTAATTAAAAAGAAAAAAGAAATTTTACATACAAATAATTCATGTACATGTCCATTATGTTGGAGTCCCATCAATGTGTAAAAAGCAAAAAAAAAAATTTCTAAAAACCTCTGTCTATATCAGTATGAATATAAATAGATGTGCAGAGGCATGACAATTTCTACTCACTCATTATCCAAAGCAGTCATCATTGTAGGAACGATGTCTGAGACTGTTCACTAAATGACAATATACTTTGACTGAAAATTCAGTATTACAGATAATTAAACAAATACAAGCCTATCAAAAGCCTTCCAATGTACTAGGAGTTACTTTAGAGTCTTGAAATCATTCCACTACAAAAGGATAAGGCCCTTTTCTATCTTAAGCAGGGTCCCATCAAATCATATTAACAAAAATCCTGAGAAAATTGTATGTGAGTGATATTATAGGAATGTATTGGTATCATTTCACTGAGAGATTAATAAATTCTCTGTGGGGTGGCCCAACTTTTTAAATGAATGCAATTTTATGAATAGAAAGGATCATAGTCATTGTTCTCCTTAAGGACAAAATAGAAATAAAATGGGGTAAGAATGAACTCATAATAATTTTATAACATCTGAAAAGCATAACTTCCTTAGAAGAGCAAGTGATTATTAGAATGTATTATGGAAATTTGTTTCTCTGGAGGTGGTAACCTAGTCGCCTGTGAAAAGAATCTGACCATCAGGAATATTCCTCCTTGCTTCCTCTGTATTTTAAAACATTGAGAGATGACACATGGAAATTCAGATTTCATGCCTCTGGCAAATGTCCAATAACCGAGAGCACAGATAACTGCCTGATGGCAACGAGCTGGGTTGCAGCAAGGCTTTCTGCAACTTACCCTGGTCCCTTCCACTTACTATTGTCCAGTTCTCTGCCTGCTTCACACATTTATTTGACCTCAAGCATACCTGTTTTCAACTCCTATTTAACTCACTCATGCTAGTTAATCATGATATATTCTATTTCTGTTTTTACAGTTTCAAAAATACAGTAATTCCCTTTCTTCCTCAACCTTGCCAAAATGCATAGAATAAAGAAACATATCCAAAAGTTCTGCTCTCCAAAAACAATAAAGATAAATAGGTAACTCAAAGCAAACAGCCCCATAAAGGACAAAATCTGTGGGAAATCATATGTGTTAAACTATTTTATTAAGAACTTTCAATTTCTTCTGAGACTAGATTATGGGTTAGAAAATGCCACCCATTCCCCACCCTCATGTAAATACCATATGCCATTAGCACAGGGTGAAATCTAGTGATCAGTTAAGATCAGATTTGTCTAATTATTAAATAACTTTTCAGAAGTAATTAGATATTACCTTGTTTGAAAAGCAAAGAAATGAAATATTACCAATAAAGATTTATTTTCAGAGACATCATAGCTATGCATTGATAAAACTGACTATTCAAGTTCAAGAACGGAAAAGAAATAGAATCCCCATCATTGAAATAAAGTCATTTCTGACATAGAAGTTTGGGAGTTCTGGTATACCTGAAGTGTCAGAAATGGCAGTAGGTCACTTTTTAACAGCTCCTCTCTCTGGGATAAAATCATTCCAGTAACCATCAGAAAATGAAAGGAATATTAATAATTGTCAGCAGAGACATACAAAGATAGTTTTCTCCTCTTAAACTTTTATGTAAAAAAATTAAGTTAATGCATGCTAGTTAAAACCATTTAAAAATTAAAATTAATAATTTTAAGTAAATATTACAGAACAAAAAAGTAAAGGATTAATACTTTTAATACACTATTCTCTTTTAAAATAGGGAAAAATCATGCTCAATATTAATCTGTAGCAGTAGTGGATAATATTACAGTGTCTAATAAGTACATTTTAATAATACGGAAACATCTGCTCACCATTTATCACTTATGCAACATTCTATTTTCTTGATTCTGTTTTAGTTATAAAAGACAAAGCTGGAAATATTTAAAGGATAAACTTCATTTTTGCACCCCATAAAATATTTCACAGTATGCACTTTAATTTGTACTGTGCCTTTTCAAACAAGACATCAAAATACTTCTAAAGAATCACGTAGCGTTTAAGAAGAGCTGACCTCAAGGGATTCCTGGATTTCACCTTACATTAATTTGCATGCAATACCGACTGTAAGGGGATGGGGATGGATCACATGTTGTAGGATAAATATACTAGCAGAGTTTTCCATGCCCTTCCGCCATTGGACCCTATGACCAGCACCTTGGTACTGCACCCTCCCTATGATTGTACACACTCGGGTCCAATGGGCATGAGCTTTGGTTGGTGGGCACAGCTGGGCCCAGGTGGAGAGGCTAAAAGGTCAGCATCACTCAGGGGAGAACTCAAAGAGAAAGCCCAGACTAAGAGTGCTGAGATCCCTGTAGGGCTGCGAAGGATAGTTCCCTGCTTGCCACTCACCGTCTCCACCCACCATGCCTCCTGCCTAGCCTGCTGCTTGCCTAGCAAGTGGCATGAGTCAGCAGGATTCCACACAGAGTGAGGACAAAACACATATTTTGTAATCCGTATACTAGTCACAGAAGACACTGAAATGCTTTATTGTTTGTTTGTTTGTTTGTTTTTGAGACTAGGTCTCACTATTTTTGCCCATGGAACCGCAGGCTCACATTTCCCCTAGTACCATGGACTCAAGCAGTCCCCAGTCTCAGCTTCCCAGGTACTAGGATTACAGGTGCACGCTATCACGCCCAGCTATTTTTTTTTTTAACTAAGTCTCACTGTGTTGCCCCGGGTGGGACTCAAACCGTGATTCCCAGAACCCGCTGTGACTCCATAAGCTGTCGTTACAAACATGTGCCTCCGTGCCCAGCCTGAATGTTCTTAATGCAATAATTGTAATTATGTTATATTAATGGTCTTTCACAGATGTTATGCTGTATATATGGTGTATAGAATACACCAGTAAGTTATAAGAAGAACCAGAACAATAGACATGTTTAAACCTTTGTTAAAAGATAAAGTGAGGTATATTGAAACTTTAAGAGTGTATTTGTGCAAACACCATTTTGAGCCAGATATCAAAATATAAGGGCTTAGGGGGCCCGTTACTGATAGCAGTTACAGGAAAGTTTTTATAGACAAGAAGTGCAAATGAAGCAAGGAAATTGTTTGATTGACTATAACTCAAAGAGTTGACTTTATACAGAAGAACCGAATGATTGGGATTGACTGTTTATCTGTAGATATCATTTCCAAATTTGAAATTCTTATAGGACTGGGATTTGGTTTACTGACAGGCTGCTTAGGAATTATTAGATCCAACTTTATCTAGAGGCCTGTGTCTTAATTTTTTCAACAGCTCATAGATAATAACTCAATCCTGTCAGTTTGCTATCCTAACTGATTTGGTGATTTGGATTTTGGGGAAGGAACAAAATAGCATGTCTTAATCTTTTACTCTGGCCACTAACACTAAAAATTCAGCAGAATTGAAAATAGAGGAAAAACTTCCTATGTCATAAGATGAAAAAATTCTAGATCTAGCTCAGAGCACCTCTAATTCAAGATGACCAAGCTAAGAACAGTAATGGAATGGGATCTGGTGCCATCTCCATTGCTGACATAATTGTGACATATCATAGAGTAGAAATTTTCAGATTTTATGTTGCCTATGAATTATTTAGGGTTTCCAAATCAATTGGTATAGGATGAGGTCTAGCATTTGCATTTCTAGCAAACTTGGTCAGCACTGATATCTCTAGTCCCAGGCTACACCTTGAATATCAATGGTCTAGAAGCTTTCAACCAACGAACTTTTCCAAGATTTCTTTCAATAAATTCCTATGGTGTTAGATAATTCCTATGGTGAGCATCCTCATTAATGTTTTGATGTAAGACTAATAAAGGGCTCAAAAATATCCAGACCATAGCAGATGGAAAAAGGGGGGGGGGGTAGGAAGGGAGACAGATGAAGTTGTGTATGTGTTTGGGGGGGGGGGGTGATAAGCATAAACCTAAGAAATCATCCATGGAAGTATTGCAAATTGTTTAGACTCAACTTTTAATCATAACAGTTAATAAATAAATGTTTAACAATATCTGATATAAAATGTTAAAATTTTAAACTTATTGTTCAAATGTTTAAAGTTAATTTGGCTTAATTTCTAGTGATTTTCATAAATAAAAATCAAACAATGTTAATGATTTCATAGCCTAGTCAATGCTTTTCTGATTGTGAATTAATTTCAATGATTTTCATAAATATTGTTACTGTCATCTTTAGTAATTGCTCATTTTAGATCACACCAAATGCTATAAAACTTCAAATTAATGTGTAGTTTATCAACATTTAATTTCACTAGATATACTAATTTTTCACAAAATTTTGAGGGCACTTAAATGGATTCTCAGCGGTTGTTTGAGTATCTAGGTTAAAACACTTGATCAGTTCCAGATTTTCTATGATAAATTCCATCTAGCTTATGCAGTGGAGTGATTTCTAAGTCATTTCTTTGGTTCAGATTTCAAAATCAATCCCTTAGTATTCTTATGTCTTCCTTTACTGCAAGGTAACCAATTTAAGTGAAATAAAGCGACTTTTAATGGAATAGACTGTTCAAATGACCCTATTTCCTGAGGAGGGCATTTTCATGAATATTTATTTAATCTCTTTTACTTCTTTCAGGTTTTATTTTAAATTATATTCACCAGTATAACCCCAAGAGTTGAAAAATCTATTTTTTAATGTAAGTATTGAATAATAAACATATACCTGTTGCATAAGTTTGCAAAAGGTTTCTTTAACTTGATTTTAAAATATTCATTTAATGTCATATATATTCCTGCCACATATAAAAAATATCTCCTTTTTATTTTAAATAGGATAATAAAAGGCACATGTAATTACTATAGCAAAAATATAAAACATAATGTTTGTTTCATTTAGGAAGCTATCACAAAAATAAAATATTGGCATGTTTCTGACAAAAGATGGGACAAGATAGATATACATACATTTATATATAGGTATACCTATATATACATATATAAGTATATGTATATATGACTATATATGTGTGTGTATATATATAGAAGGCAAAATTTGATGTGTTTGAAATACATAGAAAACATGAATTTTATATAAAAAGTTTGAAGGTACTCATCTTACAGAGGGAATTTATTAAAATTTTATACTAGCTCAGGGAAGAATAACACATAGCTTTTCTTATACCTATTTAATCAGTACAACTAAAATCTTTATTTTACTTCTAGTTTGTACCTTTGAAAGAGCTGGGTGGGACACAGGAGAAATATCCTCCACTCCACTGGATTGTTTAGGGTTCGATGGGCAAATAAATTCTAGGCAGAAAGGTGATAAGACAAAAATCCAACAACATGTTTCTGTAGAAAATACATGGTTATAATAATTATAAATTCCAAGGAATAACACTATTCCATCCATATGGAAGGGGGTATTTATACTGTGTTTAGGGACCTGGGACCATAAGGAGGTTAGGGTTGTTAGATGCTAAGGTGACAAAAGAGGGGTTACTTCATCTTTACTGAGAATAAAGATAAGATTATTGAGTAGAAGAACATATTTACTTATAAGTCTACAACTGAACAAAAGCCCTCCCCCCAGAGTGTATGTTTCTAGGTCATAAAAGGGAGGGCAGCAATTACCTTTCTGGTTAGGAAAAGGGCAGAATTTTAGGATGTGGTGATCTCTTCTTTCACCAAAGAAGTACTTAAACAAAGACTGCTTTTTAGTTTCAAAGGATTTCATTACTCTCAGCTGCAAATACATTGTATGCCAGAGTGAGGCATCTCGAGGACACCAGGTCTAAGAAATTGGGGTAATCTGATTTGGACACCTTCAACTGCTCCAAATAATCAATAAGTAAAACTGGTCTGTGATCACTCATTTTCTAGATCAGTATTATCTGAGTTAGTGAAAATGATACAGGGTAGTGATGTCTTTGAAAACTGTATGGGTGCCAAAATGCCCTGTATAGGTGGGCAGAGTCTGAGAGAAAGACACATGAGAAGGATCAAGAAGCAGGAAAAGGACAGATAAAAAAAGAGAACCAAGATAGAGGAAGGAGGATGAGAATGGAGGATTGATAGAACAGGGCATGCAGCCTAACTGGGCAGAAAGTCCCCTGGAAGAGTGAACTGGTGGTGACAAGGAGCCATCGTGGGAAAGTGATCAGCAGAAGAGTAGCCAGTGTGAAGAGCTTGGCACAGCAATAAAGTGGCATGGAAAGCTAGTACCTGGATTTGGCAAGGGATGTGGAGAGCTGACTTTACTTCAGCATTTTGAGGTGCCTTGGAGAAGCCACAACTCGAAACACTGGAGAGAAAGAAGAAGCAAAGAGAAGACCCTGGAGAAGGGCTGGATTTTGCGGGGTACCTGTCTCAGGTTTGAAGGGGGCACCATCCTGGACATGTGTTTGGGACTTTCGGACTAAACAGTACTTGATGTAAAATAACTGGCCTCTGTGGCATTAAGGACTTTATATTTTCCTGGTAAATTTTCCTTGCAAGTAAAGCCCTGCTGTTCAAATTGCTTTGTGACTTTAGCAACCGCTGTTGTGCCCATGAGAAATGCAAATCTAGCAAGTAGCATTTTAAAAATACCACTTTTTTCTTGTGGCTTCTTAGTTGAAGGCTTCTGCCCATTTTGACCTGATTTCAAAAGGGGACAGTTAGTTTTTAAGAGAGGCTCTATTATGATTCCTCCAAGATCTAACAGTGAGGAGAGAAAACATGTCACCCTAGTCTCATGGCTACTAGATTTTTTTTTTAATGACCACATGTACAAATGGTTCTAGCATGGACCATACCAGTTGCTGCCAAGGGAATCCCTTCCCAGTCTAATTTCAACTTACAACCAACTTACCTTCCACAAAACCAGTATTAAAATGATATCTATTGGTAGGTTTCATGAGAATTTGGCACCCTTTTTGATTATTTTTATCCATTTGAAAACTTTTGATCTTGAGAGCATCCTGAGCTTTAAGCAAGCTTAGGATACTAACAAGGAACTTGTATAGTTTGAGGACTGCTGAGTTATTTACATTCTCTTTTTATTAGGACCTGTAACTTTTATAGGAGAATTATATGAAATGACTGATGAGTACTGCAGATTACTCAGGATAGTCAGTGTCCCTGACCCTAACCACTAAATGTCAGCGATGACCCTTTCCTAGCCATTATAAACGCTAAAGCCTTCCCATTCACTCCTCAGCCCCCTCTAGGGGATGAATTATCAAGAAAATAAAAAATGATTTCCTTGGACTTATCCCGGAATGGATTTTGGATATTTGTTTCTTCACTCAACCATTCTATGAATATATTTTTTTAGCATATTGTGTTAACCAGGACACAGACTAGGTACGGCTGTATCAAAAGAAGCAAAACACACACACTAGATCCTGTACACAGTGTATGAAGGCAAATAAAACATGAACAGGGATAACCATAAAAAAAGCTAAGTGGCACGACCATAAGACATATACAAATAAAAATGTTGTTGGAGTTTGAGAAGCATGGTGGAGAGAATCCCAGAAGTTTCCATAGAAAAGATAAAGTTTCCCTTTTCATCTGCCTGACTGCTTTTCATCTTTCAGATATTAAATTTACACATGTCTCCTTAAGCTCCAGAGTATATTCTTCAACGTACTGTCATGACACACTTCAAACATAGCATATATTATTGTACATGTTCTGTTCATTGCCTGTCACATACTAGACTGCAATTGACAGGTGGACAGGAGGGATCCTTGTCTAATTCACAATTGGATTACTAGAGTTTAGAACCCTCAGACATAGTATGTTCTTGATATTTATTTAAATAATAAAAGGGATTTATATCTAGTTCCCTATCATAGGTAATAGCTCATCTCAACATAATTGCAATTAGTTGCTTTTGTCAACATAATATATCATGAACTTCCTTGAAGCTAAAAGTAGGATTTTATTATTCTGAATGCCTTATATATGACAACCTGACTTTAGCATGTATTAACTCAATAAATGTTTGCTTAGTTAAAAAAAAAAATGAAAATCAGTGTTTATTTATTCAGTGTAATACAGAGTTACCCAGCAACCCTATATTAGATTTCTAAATGAGGCATATGAAGCTTTTGCATCTGATTAGTAAAGTCTAATCTCTAGAAATCTAGGTAGACTTAATGAATTTTCAATAACTTATATCATCAGTTTCCCCCAAAATATTCCTTCCAATCAATTCTGTCCCATATCATTCTGATAAAGTAAAATAAAAATTCCCTTGGGAAGGACATGGACCAAATTCCTAAGAACTGCTTGGAATGCTATTTAAGTGTACAGATTCCTGGGTCCCATCCAGAACTTTTGAGTCAAAATCTTGTAACTAGCATAGTTTGAAAAGTACTAGAATAAAAGAGCAAAAAGAATTCTCTCTCACACTGACCTGAAAGATTCATTTTCCATAATGTAACAAAATCCAAACTGTTGTCCTTGACAGAATTATAATCACATCTGTTCTCAGGAATCTCTATTTTAGGACCTAGGCATATTTCAATTACAAGTTAAAGAACAGAAACTCAAAAATAGACTTGCATTCCTTGAGCACATCTTACATAAACATCGTTCTGTCTTCTTTAAAGTAGCCCCATTTTTGACATTATTTAGTAATGTATTGCCTGCTTTCTTCTAAGAGTATAATTGATCCTTTGATAAAACACAAAACTTGTGCTGGGAAGAGGCTGTTTTTACTGTCTGAGTATATCCGAATTTAGAAAGATACAGCTGATGAGACAAGTGCTGCTTAGATTAATAGGTCACTAGAAAAAAAGAAAATTTAGCCTATTGAGAGTTCTCTTACAAAAGACCTTTGGATTTTCATATCAAGATCCACCCTTTAAATTATATTTAATAATATCTAAGATGAAATTTGTAAACTTTTTATTAGTTCATGTACTTGTCACAAAACATAATCATGAAGTTATGTGAGAACTCAATGGATCAATCAATAATTGAAGCTTCACTGAGTGGGACTATCCCATTTTGCTCTTTGTTCATTTGAATTGGTTATAAAGGGGAATAGCATTTGATGATTGGACATCTGTCAATCAAAAAGGTTGTGACTATTTTGTGATGTGTGAGTACATATTTTGCCATTTTGTCACTCCATTTACTCATCTAATTTCTGATTGTACATAGTAGAAAGGAACTCTGACTTATTTTTAAAGAGATAATTTATTGAAAGGATATTAAGATATCTCACAGATTTCCAGGAAGAGACAGGAATAATTTATGGTATTTCAGTAACAGCTCATGAATCTCACACATCAACTTGGTTGTAAGTTTAATTTATTTTTAAATTCTTAGGAATCATAGAAATGTATTGACCCATTCTTCTTTTAGGATAACATTGAGAATAAAGTCTTCTATTCAATAAGAATACAATATACAAAGTAAACAAAGACATACTAGAAAAGGAATAAGAGAGTGTAGCATTCAGATATAATCATGTACATTCAGTGTGGTATGGCCATAGATGAGAGAGTGTAGCATTCAAAACCAACAAGGTAGTTACGATCAGCATACATCAAGATCTCTAGCAAATTAGCTTTTAAAAAAGTAATCTAATAGAAAACTGGATACAGGCAATGAACAAGCAATTGCTGAAGAGACAATCCAATAATTCACAATAGGGAAAAATGCTAGAACACTCTAGCAATCAAAGGCATGTAAACTAAAGCTGCATTAAGTCAATCTAATCCTAATAGTTCAGCAAGAATTAGAAAGGTGGTAATGCCATGTGTTGGCAGCAACGTGAGGCTGGAAGAATCTTCAGGCACTGTTGTTGGAAGTGTGAACTAGAGCAGTTATTCTGAAGAACAATCTGGCTCTACCCTGTCAAAATAGTATGTGTGCAATTTAATGTTCCTGTTACTGTTACCCCAAAGAAGTTTGTACTGAAGTTTGTTCACTCTGTAAGACTATCTTTTGTAGTGTGGCTTGTGGACACAAACTTTGTCCATTTCTGGAAGAGCAATAGATAAAATATTTTGCATGCATACCAAGAAGGACAATACACAGTATAAAGCAACCACTTAGATGCAATCATAGCAATATGGATAGACTTAAAGGCGTTGCTCATAGTAAAAGGGTTGAACAAAATATTATGTCATATATGCTAATTAAAGTTATATGGTAATATGATAACAGCACTCATTTGTAAGTGAATATGCTAGCAAAATTACGCATGCTGTGTCTATTTGAGAATGTCCTTGAGGTGGAAAAAGGAGTGGAGTGGAGTGGAGATATGCAATCATTAAATAAATGAAGCAAGGGAAGGGACTCATGAACCAAACGTACTATGACACATGCAGTTAATCATACTACTTCCACATGACTATGTATTTATGTTTTATTAATGGAAGCCTGATTAAAAAATAAAATTAGAAACCCCTTTAAATTTATTATCTTGATTATCTGACGAAGAATCTAGGTTGAGAGGCAAAGAAGCTAATATAAACTTAGATTAAAAGGAAGTACTCTCTGCTTTTGAAAAATGTTGTGGATCCACCACTTCCTTCTGCTATTCCAGTACATTTTACAATGTCCTTTTATTTCCACACTGTTCAACAGTCTCATAGGACCTAATGTGAATTGTGCAACAATATATTTGTTTTCTTTCCAACCTTTCATTCTCATGTGATGATCCATTCAGGTTGCAACCTCAATTAGTGGTCACTCCACATGTCAGCCAATACCTTCCTTTCCCTCCACTGATTCCCATTCAAGGTAGGCTGTGTCTTAAAACCTCAAGTCACATGAGCCTCTGGCAACTTAACAATGTATTTTCACATGTCCTCTTATTCACTATTCTGCTGACCCTGAGATTCTAATAGTTCAAGCACAGCTCATTTAAAATCTTGATTACAATTGAATCCTTAATATTTCGATTATTCCTTTCACATCTAAAATCCCACCACTTCTCTCAGCAGATGGCCTCATTTTAGATATTTTTTAAAATATTGAGCTCCCTAACCACCATGTACCCCAGTTCTCCAAAAAGTGATCCTTCTCCACTCATCATTTTAACATCTTTGCAAGGAAAAACAAACTCATTTTATCTAACTCCAGTTGTAAATCCAAATATTTTTTAATTCTTAAGAAAGATTGCTTCCATATTTATCTCATCTGTACTTGTAGTTCCCATAAATCCCTTTTCACTGGGCCCTTTCCTTGAAGCATACCTTCATCTTTCTCACCCTTTGTTGCTAAAATCATCCCTTTCATCCTAAACCTCTATTTCCCAAATTCTATATGAGCAACGACCATATTTCTTAGATTATGCATAGTAAACTGATATTTGGGGGGAGTAGTTATTTTACTCTGTCTATTGCAACCCCTAGCTTCTTAAATAGGAATGGACTCTTTATTAAAATGTTCAGAAGAATTTTATTCACTTTGTGGACATACCTTTGCAATAGCAATAACCTAACACATAGAAATTATTTGCAACATTTGCCTCTATGATTCCCATTGCTTCCTGAGTCCTCTTTCTTGCCATACCAATTTTCTCCCTCTAGAACAACAAACATCTGTATTTCTCTGTTTTCTGAAAAGGCTCATCTCTATAATAAGATTTGCAATCCTTTAGGATAACATACAGTCATTTTCATAAATGGATCCCAACTTTATTTCAGGTTCACTTTCTGCCAGAATGTTTCTTCTATCCACTGTATTTTAAATCCTAACCACATAACCTATTTGTTCTTTCTAAAAGTGACAAGTAACATGCTAACTTTCTGCTGTATTTTCATGATTTCTACATTCTGGTTCTCTACTTGGATTATCTGTTTTCATCTCTACCTAGTAAATTAGTATTCAGTCTTTAAGAACCATTTCACCTAGTATCACCCTTACATCTTTGAGGCATTAATGTGAATAGACACTTTCTGTTTGTATGGACCTGTCAGTACCCCTATTTCTGTTATCATTACACTCATCACTCTGTAAGATAATTACATAAAGAATATCTGCATTTAGTACTATTTAATAGAAAAAAAACAGGATATAGGAACAACCCAAATGTCCCAAAACAGACGAATGGTTCAGAAAGTTGTAGTATATGTACACAATGAAATTATTATTCATCAATCAAAAAAAGAAAAACATCATTCACAGCAACATGGATAGAGCTAGAAGGAATCATGTTAACAGAAATATGCCAGAAAGAAAAAAAAAGAAATACTGGATGGCCTTACTTATATGAGGGAAATAGAGAAAACAAATTTTAAAAAATGGACAAGAATAATTTAAAACTGTCAACACAAGTGAGGCATAGAGCAAAGGGAGAAGGGTAAAGTTGGGGGAGGGATGGGAACAAGAGATCAATATTGTTCACAGATGATAAGTTGGTGGAAGAACCTTGGGGTAGATGATATATATATATATATATGATTTAAATATATATATGATTTAAAAATTATATAAAAAAGAATACCTGGATTCTTCTTTACCACAAGAAGAGATATCTGTTTAAACCCCTGTTTCACCAACATCTAAATCACTGCTTTTGATATAAGTCTTGTGAGCTGAACAGGAGGAATGAATGAATGATCGGTATTCATTTTTATGTCTCTTACTTCATCTGTATCTACAGAATTATTCCAGAGCAATTATTTGTGCTGAATGAAAGGCTGTGAAGAGGATAAACAGAGAAGTAAATGAAGTAATAAATGAAACCTTCTAGTTTCTTTTGTAGACATTGTCAAACCACCCTCTCCTTCCACTTAAATTTATTTTAACCACTACAATTGTTAAAGGACAGAACTGTGTGTGACCTATGTATTTTTATGTATTCTTGTTACATAAAAATTCTATTAAATATAATTTAAAATATATTTACATATCTATGCTTAGGATATTTAGCTTTTGTTGTAATTATATAAATGATATAAGAATGGATTGACATAAACTTTGACTCATGAGCTTGTTTATCATTAGCCATTAATTTTTTATTTTGTCCCATTATTTTCTGCTTATTTATTGAATGGACTTCTATGAGCCCATTAAGCCACCAATGAATAGAATATTACACCATCTATATATTTCTTCCCAATCACCCCCCCCCCCTTCTCTTCCCCACGGTACCAGAGTGATCTCTTTACTGAACTTTGTTTTTTATCATTCCCCTGTTTCTTCCCATAATCTACTAGAGGTGTATACTTGTATTTGAATTATATAAAAAGCATGCCAGATTGTACATATCCATCTAAGAATCTTTTATTCTCTCCCTCTTATAAAGAATCAGCCAATTTCTAAGATGCACTTAATTGTTTTATGGGAGAGTAATGATGCCTTCCCTCTGAGAAACCCAGGTCCTCTTAGACACATGACTTCTAAACACTTATACAATAATAAGATTAGTATATTTTTAAATTGATACTTAAGAAAGAATAGCTCTAAATTTTGAGCACATTATCCATTGATTTATTTTTTTTAAATATGGCCTCAAATTTCAGCCTCTGAGTCTGGCGCTCACTTCCCAAATACACCTAGGATTACTCTATAGCTCCATACAAGAGCCATCCAATCTCATCTAGTTAGTTCATTCAAGAAGCATTGTTGTTTTTGTTTTTACTCTGCCTACTGTGCACTGACTCCAACTATAATGTCAAATACTTCTTTCCTTTGGTCGTTTCTTGATCTATCTCTTACCAGTCATTCACACAAAGGATGAGCTCAACTTTCCAGACTATATGTATATATACATGTATGTATGTATGTATGTATGTATGTATGTATGTATGTGTATATATGTATTTGTGTGTGATATATGTGTATATTTGTGTATATATGCATATACATATATATGTAATTCTCACCAGCCAGTGGAAAATGGTTTTAGTCTAAGTCAAAAGAAGAGAAAACAGTCCCAAATTGTGATGTAATGCAGTGAGATTGACTCCAGAGAAAAAAAGACAGCCGAGTATTACATCAAGGACACAGACACCAGGTGTATTTGCCTTCACCATTTTTGGCCTGAATATTCTTGAATAAGTTATTAAGCTCTCTGAGCCTCAGTTTATTCATCTATACAATGAAAAACAATAGCACTAACTCGCAGAATTGTTATGAAGTGATTTAATATTTATAGAATGCTCAGAAAAATGCTATTTAATAAAACTAATAGAAGTATTTGGTAAATAAAGAAATGATGTAATTGATTTTGCATACCTGCTTGCTTCTAACTATTGCATTTTGATTCCCTTGAAAACCAATAATAGTAATCTTTTGAAATTCTTTCTGTGAGAATCTTTTTGGTTGAAAATTGTATCTTATGGAACATAGCAACTCTGATGTTAGATCCAGTTCTTGAGGTTGGAATTTAATTTTGCATATATGCAAATTTCAGGTGAGACCCTTGTTTTGACCTAATTAACTCATGCAATAATACAATGAATATTTATTGAATGCTTACTTTTTGCAGAGAACTATGCAAGAAGTTCAGTGAATATAATGATAAATCAGAAATGTGCCTTAACTTTGAGCTGCTTAGAGTCTAATAGCAGAGATGACATGTAGATGTTACAAGCAAAGTGAAAGTAAATTATTAGAAGAGTTCAGGAAAGGGAGATAATAACAGCCAACCGTTATTAAGCATATATTATGCTCCAGGCACAATGCTGACTGTTCTGAATATATTATCATGTTTAATCTTCACAACAATCCTGTGAATAGAAAACAAATATTATTAGCCAGATAGAGGTACCAAGGATTTCTGAGAATGTAATTCAGGTAGACACTGAAGGAGGAAATACAGCATGCAAAACAAATGTATTTCAGTGTGAGAGAACACAAAATTGTATAGTTGGGCCACACACGACCTTAGTATAAGCAGAAAGAATAAATAAGGTTACAAAGGTAAACTAAGTCTACATTATAATAATCAACCATTACCATACTTCATGTCCTGTGCTGACTTTTCTCTTAACAAATGCCTGATTGGTCCTTGGGGTTGATGCTTGTTCTGTCCATAACACCATTCAGGAATCTAGTCATTCTGCCTGTGACTTCCCTCACCCTCATCATTCATCCAGCAGAAGGAGAAACAAAGAATGGAGGATCGCATGGAAGATTTTCATTGACCAGCCTGGGAGAGATAAAAATTATCCCCCATGGCAAGAGGAAGAATTCAGTCACAGGACCATACTTGCTTGAGAACTAGGAAATGTAGTGAATCTGTTGCTCAGGATATAAGAAAAACATGTTCTGAACTAACTAGTCTTCATTAGAAGAATTTTCCTAATAAACCTCATTGTGCTTTCCAGGACATTCAGTGAGTAATTCAGTATCCATGAAATTCCCTAGTGGTGAAAGTAGTTTTTATCAGTCAGACATAACAGTTGACTTAGATTTCCCCAGATCATATGAAATGTGCAACTAAGATAATGGGTCAAAATGACTGACCAAAGCTTCCCCTGTATCATGGTTGTTTAGATCAAGTTACTGTCTCCCCTTCCCTAAACTCTCTGACTCCAAAAAATAGCTCTTAAAAGTACTTGACTTATTTGTAGTAATAGACTATTGCAAGGATAATTCTATTTTCTTCTTTTGGTTAGACTTTTCAGAGTTTGGGTCTGCAAATCTAGAGGAAAACACCAGCAGTGGTTGCTCTGGAAACAGTTCTGAAACCTCTTCAGTGAGTAAAGGGCAAACAGTGGGTTTTATAGCAAAAACAGGTAAAAGGAAGCCTGCTGTTTGGTGGTGAATAAAAACTAGACATTTGATAGAGAACATATTGTAGCATATATAGATGTCAAATTATAATATGATGCACCTGAAACCTATATATAGTTGTTAACCAATGTTACTTCACTATTTTTTCCCAAATACCACAACTTTATATTCATAAAATGTCAAGGTTTTAATAAACATTTATCCTCAACCTAGCAGGAAAAGGAATGTGTTCCTTATTTTTTGGACTTATCTCTAGCTCAGATATGGGCTGGCATACAATAATATGTCATGTTGGAATGATTATTTTTTAAGCTGTAATCTGCAGCCATACTCTCCCTCCCTTACAGTGTTATATTTCTAAAATTCTGTCCCTTATATGTATCATTCCAGCACTTTATTCTTGCAGTTGTAGCATGAAAAGTGTATTAACAAGCAGGAGACATCCAGGGGTTGTTTCATACATGAGGGTCAGTACTCCATTCAAAGCAACTTGAAAAACTCAAACTTGTTACTGCTTTCTCTGCCTAAGTAAGTTTTATGGTCAGACTCTATTCATCCATCTGTCACTTCCGTCTAAATCCTGTGAAAGGTATGAAAGGAGCAAATCTTTTCACCTTTCTACCTCTCTGTTTCTTCATCCGTAGAATAGGGTAATGATAGCCATTTTATAGAATTATTGGGGGTTCTCAGTGATTTAGTGCCTGGTCATTTAGTTACTTGTTCTTAGTGATTCACTTACCTCATTCACCAATATTTAAATTGTATTAGATACAAGCAAATATCCTTCTATCTTCACCTTCCATTCTATAGATGAGAAAAGTGAAACATAGAATATGTAAGGAACTTGTCAATGCTCACGCCGATAGTATGGTCAAGGCCAGGAGTTGAACCCATCCAATCTGAGTCCAGGTATGATGCTTTCAGTCAACATGCTACTCACTGAGAATTAAAGCTAATTGATTCAGAGTTCCTGCAACAACCCTGTTGTGCAAAAATCACTTAGCTTACAGAACGTGAACCTAAGTGACATCAATGTATTACTTGTCCCTGACCTGTGCTGTCACTTATTTCTCTGAATTGATTTCAGAAATGGAAAATTGATTTAAAATTGTTAGAATGCTCCAATAATGGTGATGATGATAATAATCCAGGCAACCAAAATTTTCCAGTAGACTCAGTTTGGTCTCCTAGTACTTATTCTATCTGGATTCAACAGATATTTTTGAGATTGTTTTCCTTAAAATAGAAATAATTTAGTAGAAACTATATGGATATTAATGTTACAGGGGCAACAAGTCAAATGATAGCTCAATGATATAAAAAATTCTGTGAACTGAGTTTTGATTGATAATTTTTTCCCAAGTACAGTTTCATTCTCAAAGTATTCTTTTTTGTGTGTGACCCCCTAAGAAGTGAAATATGACATGTCTTCATTTTAAATTGTCAGTTTTCAAAATATAAACAGTTGGAGTTATCTTTGATTTCTGTTATTAATCATTCTTAAAAATAACTTCATATTTATATAGTTTACTTCTCTAAGCCACTCAAGTTAAAACTCATTTTAATAAATTATCCATGAAATAGAACTTGAAAATAGAGCATGACAAAGTATTTACATTTAAAATTTCATTGTTGAAATGTCCCAGACTCTCTAAAGGATGCCTTGTTTGATGCTGACTCTGAGGAAAATTGATTGGAATGACAGTGAGCACAATAGCCATGTGGAGGGTGGAAGCTGGCACTCATGCTCCTCTGTGGGCAACCAGGAACCTGCTCCTCTAGCCTCTAAGACAGAACCAGGGTGCTTTACCACAGGAATCATTGAGGTCTATACTGATGCTCTCAAGCAAATGCACCACAGCTCACCAAAAGTCTTAACTGCCTCCCTATAAATGCAAACCCAAACAAGTTAGTTTTTTTTTTTTCCTCCAGCTCTCCTGTAGTCTTTTCCTTCTTCATATGAGCATTCTATTGTGTTCTACCTTCGGTCATGTTTGCAAGCCACCAACCCACCCAACTGGGTTAAAAATTTCTTAAGAAAGTAATCAAATTTTCTTTATTTCTGTGAGTGCACAATACTTGGTAGATGCTTGTCAAGGAAGGAAGGAAGGAAGGAAGGA